>CAOKZL010000734.1:600000-760244 GCA_948472985.1 Iguana delicatissima
CCAATTAGATATGGTGCCCATCCAAACCATACTAATATCAGGGACTCCCAAAGCGGGGCCTTACAGATATTAACTGTGGAGATATTTATTCAGTCCATTCAAATCTAGGAGAATTTATGTATTTACTAAAGATTTATAGAATGTCTTTCACTGGCTTTTTGTGGACTGAACAGAGAGGTGCCTCATTTCTGAAATAGTGGAGAAAGGTGTACACTGTTCAGTCAATAAGCCTCCTGTGTTATCTTTAAGCCTCAAGATAGTATTCAAATATTAAAACAATTGAACCAGCAACAAGTCTGAAAGGCAGAACAATAAAACTGACCAAAGAGTAAAACCAGTCAATAGCTCTTATTTTAAAACACATCATTGCTACACTGAATAAGATGAATTATCCTCATGTTGGATCAGTGGAAATCTCCTCTGTTCCTAGCCATAAATGACACCAGTAACTCACAAGAAAGAGATATCAACAGGCAGAAGTTTCAGGGTTTGCAGAAGTGCAAAACACAATTGGAGAGGGAATCCAAAATGGAATAGAGTCCCTGTAGCAGTTTAATGATGTTTGAGCATGCTCAGTAACCATGGATCACTACTGAATATATATTTGGGTGGGGAATGGGAAAACAATTGGGAGGGGGAAATGAAGCGGAGTGTCCGGGAAGAGGGCACTGAACAAGGAATACCCCACACTGGAACATTTTACTGCAGAACATTCTTGTATTATCTGTTTTGAAGAACTAGTATTCTTCTTCCTGTGATTTACAAATCAATGTTTTTAAAGAACATTTAAATCTGCAAAATGGTACAGGCAGAAATGGGCTATTTGCTGGACATATGCAATTTGCTGAACATATATTATTTTTACTGTGTAAGTGCATGCATGTTTACAATGTTAAGTCTGTATGTTCAGCAGGGATTTTTGCCAAGAAAACACATAGGATTGCTACCTCAGAGGTTTCTGTTCCAGATATCAATTTATAAATACATCTTTGACTTTAAGAAATATTTTTTCAGGGGAATTAAAGAAGTACTTTAAATTACTTAAAGGAATAGTGAAAAGGATATTGAATACTTAATGTTTTCTATTAATCTAGTGATTCTAGTTCTCGTAATATACCACTCCCAACTAGTGCATGGGAAAAGATATAACTCTGCTCTGTGTGTGTGTGTGTGTGTGTGTGTGTGTGTGTGTGTATTTAATAGCTTTCTTACCATTTTTAAATTTTGAAAATGTAGTTTCTGTGCTAAAGATTGGGAATATATAGGCTTTAAAGCAGACCACCAGAACCTCCAATGTCTTCTGTTTTTACATGAAATGTAGAAGAAGTTAGCAGATATGTTGTCCTTTGTCTTAGGGAACAAAATTTCTTGGACCTGGAATGTATGACAGTCTCAGTATGACAGTCTTATAGTTTTCCAGTTTATATGCATGAGTGTAGACCTGCCTGTGGGTGGAACTGTCATAATTTTGATATGGGCTTTCTGAATATTCTGACTATGACACAGAAAATAGGAAAAATGTAAAATATGTAGCTGCCCTACTTTTCTCTGAATTGTATCCATTCTGGTACAGCAGATTACAAGTGTACAAGAAACTAGTAGAGATTTATCCTACACTCATGTGCACACACAAACAGTACTCAGTGCTCACGTTACAATCCTAAGTACACCTCCATGGGAAAACTTCCACTGAATTCAATGTGACTTACTTTCCAAACCTTCATGGGCTCATTTGGTGAGGACAGAGGAGAGAGAGAGCCTGCTAGGCTATGGAGCCCCTTCCCAAGAAAAGCTTGATTGTCCCCTTCTCTGTTCTCTTTTCACTAGCAACCAAAGACCTTTTTATTTAGACAGGTCTTCAATTCTTAACTGGTTGGGACCAAAGGATGTCCAGTGGTGTTAATATATGCGGAATGTGTTTTTATTGTTGACTGTTTTTTAAATTTTTGTACTTCATGCTGTTTGAGCAATTTCATTTTAACTTATATGTAAGGTGCTATGAGCCCCAGACTATGGGAAAAGCAGGATGTAAATAACATTAATCAACCCACTAATTAATTAATTAATTAATTAAATGTCAAGTCATGTGGTGTTCTGATCCATAATGTCTTTGCCACGTAAGCTTAAATTGTGTCTCTCTCCATTGGGATGCAGTCCCATATCTGCCCACTTGGGATTCCTTACCATTGCACGTAATAAAAATTATTTCTGAATAGGCGCACATAATGATTGTCCTGTGAGACATTTTTGGGCAATAAATAAATAAATTAAATAAATAAATAAATAATCACAGCTACAGGTATAACAGAACAGAAGGTTCTGAAAAGGTCATCTGAAATATTAATCAACAAAAAATAACAAACAATCCTGTTTGGCTCGCTATCATGGAATTATTACACATTATCTGCTGTGATGGAAAATGAATAATAGTTCCTGTTCTTGAGCATTTATCCCCACCCACAAGCATCAAACGGCTTTGTTTTGGTTTTCCACCACAGAGCCATTCCATTCAGTAAATTTTATTTACTGTGCTTAGAGCACTGTAGATACAAACAGCAACATGAAAGTCTCAGGAAAAAAACCAACAACTTAAAAACAAAAGATGGTTTGGAACTGGGCCACAAGGACAGGGATTATCTCTGTTTCATTAGTGAATGGGGATCTAAGCAGAGAAATTCTTTCTCTGCCTTTTCAGATAAATGTTCCACTGGCAGATTGAGGGACAGGAAGACTGCTTTTTGATTAGGAATGAAATGCAGTGTGCCAAGACCACGTTGTTCTGATGTATATTCATTGTGATTCAAGAAAATACAAAGCTGTTAAATCTGTGCACAAAAGTGAGACGGAGGGAGGGAGCGAAATGGAAAGAGAAATCAGATTTTTAAGATGAAAACAAAGTCTAGGCTTTTTTTTTTTAAACCAACCCTCAGATAAATTTTCAGATAACTTCAGATAACTGTGCCTGAGTCCAGAGAGATTTGGTGTGTTGGGGGACAGCAACTTTTCTAGAAAACTGGAATGTATTTCACAGTCATTAGAGAAGTCTCGATTTATACACATGAAATTCCTAACCCATTTTTGAACATCAGCTAAGCTTTCAGCAGCTGTCAGTCTGAAAGCTGCACTTATTCATCTTTGCTTCAGTGTTTCTGTAGTTCTTTCTTTTCTTTTTTTTCTTTTTTGAATGAGGAAATGTTTGTTTTTGATGTACCAGGTTCTGTAACTGCTCATTAATTGTTTTGTGTAATGTTGGTCTCGCTGGTGTAAACTAAAAACATCTGGGAGGTGATAAGGAAACCCTTTCTGAAGAGTTTGTCAGATGCTAGAAGGGGAACAAGATGATAGATTACGGTGATCACTGCCTGCTTCCACCTAGAAGGCAGGGAATTATATACTGACTGAAAAGGAATAAAACATTTGTCAAATCTATGTTATATATTTATTTGAAACAGTGGTTACTATGGCTGAATGTATATGAGCAACTTGCAAAAATAAAAATTTAACCCAGTATTTTAAATCAGTTCATTTCTTAAAGCACCATGCATATCTATAGAGGAAAGAGTGAGATCACAGCCCCATCACTGCTTCCTCACATTGAATGGGACATCAGAAAAGAAAATATGTTGTATGACCATATCTGGCTAAGTTCTTGTTCCTCACATCCTGTTCAATATGCAGACATAGGCCATTTCCACATGGGCATATTGCCCACGCTAGAGCGACCTCCCCAGGAGTTCTTCTTCACCGGGGTCTGCGCTAGAGCAATTAAGAAAAATGAGGTTCTAAACCTCAAACTGTTCTAGCGCAGACCCGGGGGTGGCGCTGTGAGTTTTATAAAAACCACCCTCAAAAGTGGTTTTTATAAAACTTACCCGCGCTGCCCCGTAGCAGCTCCCGGTCAAGAACTGCAGGGACGCGGCAGCGCGCCCCTGCAGATCTGCCCGGGGGCGGGCTTCCGGCTGGCGCGCGGTCCTAATTGGCGGAGCTCCACTGGAAGCTGCCGGCCGCCATTTTGGGCGCCGCCAGGAGCCGCTGAGCGCTGCCGAGCGCCACCGAAATTCGGTGGCGTTTGGAACAGCGGATCCACACTCTTCAGAGGGACGGCCCCGTTTCGCCCCCCGTGAGGAAAGGGCCACAGTGTTACTCCAAAATGTGGGTGACTCAGAGGTCCACCCATAATACCACTGCCTCTGGAGAACAGTGGGGAAATATTAGTTCAAGGGGAGATCTGCAAGCAGGGGTTAGCCTTACAGGATCTTCCACCAATGTATATCAGTATTAATTCAAGTACACCACTTGAAGAGTATGTTTTATTGGGGAATATCAGAAACACATGCAAGATTCAAGCAGTCTCACAACCACACAAGGCTAACAGAAGGAAAGGAAGGAAAAATTGGATAGCGGGAAGCTAGGGTGAAGTGAGTGATATTTACCTATTCTGTGAAGAAGAGATGAAGCAATGTGGCTCAGACTAAGGTAGTACAAGAATGGGAATCTGAGCAGCAGGATGATGGCCCATGTCCAGAGTACTACAAGTTGTCTGGCTCAGAGCCAGGGTTTAAATATCTTGTTTCCACCCTGAGGGGAAGCTGTTAATGGCTCTCTGGCAGAGCAAATGGAGGGTCCGGAATGGGCTAATGGCTTTAGTACTAGGTGACAAAGCACTGATGGGAATCATGATAGCTGCTTAATGACTGGACAGGAAGAGAAATTTTGGCTGGAAGAGGGAATGGGTTGAACACATTCAGTTGAGGCAGTTTCAGGCGCTATTGTTTTGAAGGTTGAGTCACTGAGGGGATTATCACAAGCTCATTAATACTGGAGCTTCCCAACTGATCCCTTGAGCTCATGAGCTGGCCATGTCCCGAGGTCCCATCTGATCTATTGTCTCATGTGTTTAGCCAATTCTCTTTGCCAGGATGGCTTTTCAACCATAGCATTATATGATTTATATTTTATGCCAATTAAATAATATTCTCCAATTATACCACAGAGTGGGGATGTACAGCATGGTAACAATGGAAAAGGGAGTTGGAAGGATATATGGACATTTGGAGACAACCCAGAGGGTGCACCTATGTTGAGTGTGAGTCCAGTGGCTGTGATCCAGCTCCCTTCCTCCCTCTAGATTTGTGTAGGTACAGATATATTTGTACAACCTGCATCCTGTTTTAGACTTGCACATGGATAAGTTCCCTGTAAAAGTGGTCAGACATTGTTGACCAATGTAGAATGTCTACATTTAATTCAAGTTTGCGGAAACAGAGTTGCATACAGAGTGTCGTTGTGCATGCAGCTTTGGGTGTCACACAATTGTGGATGTACACACAAATGGGTACACACATATTTAACTGTGCACTGCTTTCCACATTGGGGTGTACATCTAGATGTGCTATGTTGTGAATAAACAGAAGGGTTGTATAGCATAATCAATGCATTGTCCCATAGGCAGAGATATGTAACCCCATAGCAGGATCTCAGCCACTGTGCATGCATTTCTTGCATTATATTATATAGAAAGATATAGGGAGTGTGTGTTAGAAGGTCCTTGGAAAGTCCTCTTTCTACTTTCTAGAATTAACTGAACAAAGTTATTTTCAAGCACTTTTGTACACAGTAGCTTTCACAAAACACCAACACTTCACAGGGAGAAAAAAAATCCATTAACACCTTTGAGACATCATCACCACTAGATATATAGAGTGTGTCATTATATGTGTTACAGTCATGAAATGTATGGTATTGAAGACAGTTATTTGGCAGTGGGATCCCTAGGAAAACCATGACCCTTCAGGGGAGATGGGAAAGCAACCACTGCTGTGTACTGCACAGGAGCATCATTTGAGTCAGGTGTGAAGCTGTTTCCTTCCTCCCTTTTTTTCAGACTCCCTGTGATTTCTCCCTCTAAGAGTATTTGTACTGATGGATCACTCACTTGTTGTATGTACCACACTAGACATGACATAAGAATATAGTCTCTTTATATATAGCCATTATCAAGGGATTTTAATGGGTGGGGAAAATGTTTAAGACAGAGTAGGAACTTCTTTCTCTACAAATGTTTTGGAATTCATCTCCCATCATTCTCACCCAGCATGGCTAAGAGTAAAGGATTATTGGAACTGAAGTCCAATACATCTAGAAAACCAAAGGTTCCCAGCCCTCAGCTTAGGCTTAATGATATTTGATGCTTCAAAACACTTACACCCTGTGTGTGCTAAGAAGCATATTATTTTTAATGTGTTCTTTAAAATCAGTGCTTGTGGCAACAGGCAAAGGAATTAAATGTACTTCTTGAGAATTATCTGTTTCTGAGGTCATCTTTCTTTTTACACAACCTGATAATGATGATGACAATGATTTCTGGGATATTCTGAACTACTTCATGTCAGATGGGCTCCCTCCATCTGAGAAAAGTGCAGGTTATAAACCCCAAGAGACACATCTCATAATGATGTTTCATTCATGTGGTTGGATCATTGCTGTGTAAAAACCAAAGTATATGTAGGAAACTGTGAAATCTAGTGAGAGACCACATCTCTCTTTCTCTTCTTTCACCCTGTGAGGTTCTTCTTCTTCTTGTATCTTAAGTCCCATAATTTTGATACCTAAAACTAACAGAATGGCTTCTACTTTGTCAGTTCCAGTGTGGTAGAATACACATAGACCAAAGCACTACAATGCATCAGCTAAGATTCATGAGTGAAATTACTCTGTCAAGATCCCTAGCTATCTCCTGCCTCTTACAAACAGAAGGCCAGCACTCTAAGGACTGAAAAATGCAGTCTCCTAATCTGGAGGAAGTGGTGTCAAGGTTCAGTCTCCAAACAACAGTGGTAGCTGGTACTATGAAAGCTGACAAAACAATCTGTTCTCTTTGGAACTGCATGTGCAGTCTTAGTCAGACAAGGGCAACCATGGTCAGGACCCCATGTCAAGATGGCATGCTTCCTGTTCTACCTAGAGAAGCCACCAGGAATGGCAACCGAATCTTACTTCAACACTTGTGATGAGACCAGTGTCCTTTACCTCTTCTGAGGTCAGCTAACTAGCTGAAGGCATCCGTGGTCTGCCCGGAATACATCATCCTGCCTTCCAAAAAGGAACACTCAGAGGGCTGCTGCTGCTGCTTCTGCTTCTGCTATGACCTCTTCCACCCTATCCAAGATTTTCCATGTAAGGTGACTACCTTACTCTTGCAGCTGGTAGGATCAGCTCCAGACATATTGTGACCACTATACACAGGCATTCCAGAACAAGAATTGTTCATGCTCTACATTTGAGACATGCAAAAGCAAATCCAGACAGAACTTCCAATACAGAAGCCAGCTTCTGCTCATGAGTCATACAATTTATATTGGGCAATGGAGTCTTGATAAAATCTGTTTATTTACTAATATATGCAGGGGTGCAAAGCAAGCACAGAAAATGACTGTTCCCAAGAAAGAAACTCTGCTGGTCATGAAGTCTAAAGGACATTACTAAACATGATAGGGCAGCATTTTTTCCCCAACCTGCTTCCTTTCCCTTGCAAAGCGGAAAAAACAGCTGGAAAGAAACAGAGCCTCTTTCCCCCAGTCTGCCAATGAAGCCTTAGAGGTTTCTGTCAGTTAAAAAAGAAAACGTCATAAATAGATTCACACAGCTGCATGTAACATGCACTTTGGACCAGAGAACTGGACATTATATTATGAGTCTTAACAGTTCATCTCTGATTTTTATTTACTATTATTTTTCTCAGGCCCAAAAGAGACATGTGGGTAACTGTAGCTATTTAAACACATGTTTAGCCTACTTTTGTATGAATAAAAGATGTGGGAAAGCTACTCTTTACAAAAAATAGATTACACAGAAGAGTGGAGCAAAACTCAGTCCTCCCACCTGCCTTGTACCCCGCTGCTTTTCAGGAGTTTTTTCCCAAGCCCTGTTTGCTCCAATACCTAGTGTGAAGCAGGCAGGCAGAAAATTGCTTTAAATTCATCTGCTGAGCGTACAGCCCAGTAAAGTGGGGAACAGAATATGTTTCCCCTACACAGTACCTTACTCTGGATGTAAATCTTCATGAATTTCATTCTCATAGGTAAGAATGAATAATTTTACTATTTTTCTCCCTCTGCAAAAAGTCCTTTAAAACTACACAGCCTTGGATAACTATTTGAAATTTGCATCTTTTGAGAAAACACACGTACATAGAGGGTATTTGAACAGAAAATTGCATTTTCACAACAGAAAGCATGATTTTTGTGTGTGCGAGCAGAAATGTTGTTTTCTGCACAGAAAGTTGCTTGCCAGGTGCTGTGCAAAAAAGTACATTTTTCAAAGTCCCAAACAGTGATTATTCTCATTTATCTAGTATTCTCCTCATCACAGTCTCCAGACACATGGGAAACTAATTTTTCATCTATTATTTGAATATTTTCAGAGATTATTTCTATCCACATTAGATGTGAACAGGGCAAACTTGTTCTTTACAAACATTTGTATTTCTTGTTTAGAAAAGATTCTGAGAATCTGAAACAACATATTAGGGCTAAAACAACTTTTGAAACCATTTCAGTGTCATTTGTTTCACACACAGCTGAAATAGTTGACATCATCTCAGGATGACAGCTCACTAATGTGATTCACTCTAGAAAAATTAAGCCTTATGGGCTACCACATGGATTCTGAAGCATCCATTGACAATTTCTGCTTCCAGTAGCTTTGGTGACATTTTTTCAGTAACCTTCATCATGAAAGTAACTTCTGGTGTTAATCTGGGTGTGCTAGAGGGCAATTTCACACTGGTCTAGCCCCATGATGATATCACAGTTCATGTTTTAGATTTTCCACACTGGAAGCCACTTGAAATACCTGCAAGAATAACATGGACTCATTTGAGAAATCCATTAAATGCTAGTAAAGAGGAGGAGGAGGAGGAGGAGAGAGAAAGAGAGAGAAAGAGAAGAAAAATATCTGCTTAATATGTTCTTATGCCTTCCCACAAACATTTTCCTGCCTTTCGTCTATATTTAGCTTTTTGATGGGCGTTAATAACAAGATATTGTTTGAAAACAGACTATGTATTTGTGGCTAATATCAGGTGGAAGACATTGTCTACTACAAGCTAACTTGTTCCTTGTACAAGTTACAAGAGAGAGATTTTTGAAACCATTGCTGATTTATGGAAGTGGGAACTCCCCTGTAGAAACTGAATCCTGCTTTGTTTTGTGCAATACTAATGGCTGTGCAGTGCATAAAGTGGCTCTTTTTGCTTTGGCTACAAAATAGATTGGGGAGGAGGTTAATAAAAGTTCCACAAATTGTTGTGGAGGTTCAAAAGATTAATTTGATTTTCTTGTTGGTAACTTAGATATTTCCCTAAGGTTTCAATTTTTTTTATATTCCTTTATACTAAGTTTGTAAGACTCTTGTTACTGATTTTGCATTGTTATGCATTTGTTACATTTTGTTTTATGAGCCAATATGGTATAGAGGTCTGAGTGATGGACTATAGCTCTGGAGACCAAGGTTTGAATCTCACTCAGCCATGGAAACCCAGAGGGTGATTTTAGACAAGTCACATACTCACAGCCTCAGAGGAAGGCAGGGACAAATTCTCTTTGAACAAATCTTGCCAAGAAAGCCCCATGATAGGTTCATCTTATGGTCACTATAAGTCAGAAGTGACTTCAAGGTACACAACAACAACAACAAACAACATATGCTATTCCATTTCCTGAAGTGAATCCAGGTACCCCATATGACCATATCTGTGTCTTAGCAACAACAGCAACACTTTGTATATATTTTTAAATTTGTCATGGCCTTCAGCTAGCATAATAAACTCCTTGATGATGATTTGGCTATGACTCTAGAATTTGTTGCCACTTTTTCCTGTCCGATCTTTTCCACAATATTTTTGTTTTAAGAGTAGGATCCTACTTCTACAAGCACATTGCCCTATTAAAGAAAAAATGGTAAAAGGGAAGAAATCTTAAGCCTTTTGACCACTGAGCAGAAGAAGGGGAGTTGCAGAGGAGAACAAGAAACTGATCACCAAATCAGATATCACCTAAACTACATGGAGATTTCTCTGGCCAGTGTGAACTTACCTGGCTCCTAAACTGAGATACATAGTAAAAGGATCTTTTGCATCAGAAAAAAGAAAAAGAACAGCTTTGTAACAGGGGCTGATAAATTGATGTTTTTGTTTTGTTTTGGAGAAAAGAAATGAATCACAGCAGCTGACAGTTCCTCCCCCTCCCATGAGCAATTTCCATTGCAACAAGTAGAAATAGGTCCCCTATCTTAATTACCCCTCAAACCAGAAATCACTGGTGGGGAGCGGGACCATCACCCAGCTACTTCCTGAATGGCAAGGGAACAGACCCTCATAGATTGCAGTGGCTGTTGCCCTGTAAGTGGGCATCAAGAGACTTTCATGGTCCCTATGGATCTCCTAAACTGCAGGCTACATAGGGATGTGAATACAAACCAGTCATGAGTGCATAACTCTAAGGCCCTTTCCGCGCCTTACCTTTTCTCAGTACTGGACTGCAGGGATCACGTGAGCAGCCTCCAGTGAGAGGCTCTCGCATCCCCACTGCTTCAGCTTCACATGAGCTGCCTGCTCCCGAGCAGGCAGCACAAGTGCCCCACCTCTTCCTTCCGCAGCGCAGCCTGGGAGTTTCCCAAGCTGAGCTGGGGCAGGAAGCGCGACCGCTGTGGCTCTGGAGGCTCCACACACATGGCAAATGTGCGTGGGGCCCTGGAGCAATGTGCGATCGCACACCATTTTTGGCTGAAAGCCGAAAATGAAAAAGTGCATGTGCAGCACCTGCCCTATCCTGGAGTGTTGCACGATTGTGAGTGTGTTGAGCAGATCGCTCCTCACAATCGTGTGACGCTGCAGGCGCCCTTTTGCATGGCAAATGCCGTGTGAAAAGGGCCTAAATTGTGCATTTGTAACTGCCCAACATGATTCTGGCCATCTTTACTT
Source organism: Iguana delicatissima (assembly GCA_948472985.1). Lineage (NCBI taxonomy): Eukaryota > Metazoa > Chordata > Lepidosauria > Squamata > Iguanidae > Iguana > Iguana delicatissima. The sequence continues at coordinate 610,982 of CAOKZL010000734.1, forward strand.
ATACCTTGCTTTTCTTCCAGGACTCAGTGCAGCTTACAGATTAAAACACAGTTGAAAAATAAAAAAGATCAACACTAAAATATAATTAAACTATTAGTGACACTAAAAAAACAATTAAAATATGTAACTAAAATCTTAAAATGTAGTTAAGACAGGACTGTTAAAACAGTACAGCGGTCTCTTAAAAGCTGTAGTAATTTTAATAATTGTGAGAATAAAATGCAGTGAACTATCCTAGCCTCCCTAGAAATGTTTTGTGGTTTGTTTGTTTTGGCATACTGGGCTGGATTACTCTTGAAATCCTTTCCAAGTTTACTGTTCTTTGAGCTTTAGCTAGCTATGGATCCTGCATTGACGGGAAGTTGGATGAGATGACTCTTGGGAAAAAGTCTATTTTTGCAGTTCCAGTTCACTACTGGAGACTGAATATTCTGTCTTTCATTTTTTTCTTATCTGCATAATTTGATACACAGTTTAAGCAGAAATGTTTATTTATTTATTTGTATTTGATGAAGCTGACAGCTACTCAGAAATATTCACACTGGAGAATCCTAGAATTGCCAGTGGGGGGGGGACCATCGATTGCTGATGTGTCATTTAACTTGCACACACACACACACAAAGTTTGGTATGTTAATCTAAATCTAAATATCAGGCTTGTTCAAAAATTTTTCATAAATATGCACTCTAGAACAAAAACTACAGAAATTCAAAGTGAATGTTCAGGGGATACTAGAAGTAGTTAACATATTGAGTCCAAAACTTTTCTACAGTCTTCATTTAGTTTTATTGTCAACACATGAAGTTAGTGGCATATGAAAGCATAAGTTAGTTATGCTGAGTATATCTATTTTAGGTATTGGTGTTTAGGGGTTGGTGTTCCCTTCCTCCCTCTGCAGTGACCAAAGTCTCCACTCAACTGACTGTAGAGCTACTGAAGCAACATACCAATGGCCTTTGAATTCCTTTTTTTTAAAATATTTTATTATAAAGAAAAAAGAACAATACATAACAGAATAAAACAAAAACACTACATGAATAACATAAATGTGAACAAGAGAAAAATCACAACACAAATAGCTTACATTACTATTTCTCTCCAGATCCTTTACCATTGTATGCTTATTCAACATACGATATATCAGGCCTTTGAATTCCTGAAGGACAGCAGTAGGGGGCTCAGAAACATCTGATTATATCAACCACTGAGATCACTGGAGGGCCATGTAGATTTGTACAGCCTAACAGAGTGGTATATTTTCAATGTTAACACTGATTAAATGAAAAAGGTCTTTCTAAGGATATATTCTTAGAACTACAGCTTTACAGCAGAGTTCAAATATGTTCATTTCAAAGTCACCATCAATACAAAAGGGTATTTTTAAAAATATTAGCACTGCTTTCAGAAATATATACCTAAGACAACAAAGAAATTGGACAGAGATGCCTGAATCCTTCTGGCACAATTGACTAGCAGAAACAACATATGCATTTAATACCCTTGGTCACCAGGTCAGGCTAAGGCTGGCCCAACCATTAGACTCAGTGCACAGATGCCACAAGCAGTAGGTGCTGGGGATTATGGAGGGCACTGTAGTGGAAGCCTATTGGCCATTCCCCTCTGCTAGAAGACAGAGTTGTGTGTTCCAGTCAGCTGGCCCAGAGACTCCTCAGCCAGCCAATAGCCCTTCAGGATGATAGATGCTTCACCACTCTTGAAGGTAAGATTCAGCTGTCAGTCTGGTCAGCTTCTATGGGTGCAATGGAAGGAGGAATCTTTTTTTGTTTGTTTTTTTATATTTCAGGAGATAAAAATGTCTTGAGGCAGATTCAGGAAAGGGCATCTATGGTTGTTATTTTGAGATGAAGGGGGCAGGGGCCTAGGCCACCCCCTTGTATAAGCATGACTAGCAATTCCTGCATTCCTCCCAATATAAGATAGGCTAGGCTGTTTTGTATGTTTGTAAGTTTGTCTGTTTCTTTGCTTTGCTTATCTTGAGTAGCAGAAGTCCAGAATGACACACTTTCTTCAAAAGGGGTTTATGCTCAAATAGATTAGTAGTAAGAACCTCAAACTTTGACAGGGAGAGATACAATTGTCTTAAGCCTTAGAGCAATTCTTCCTCCTGGCTTGTATTTATTTTAGATTGTCCCAGACTGCCAGTAAGTCTCTGGTGATGGTATGCATTAGTCTGTACAGCAGCAAACTGCCTTTACTGATATAAAGAGAGAGAGGTACACATAGTCAAACCGCCTTTCTTATGTGTCTTATGTGCTTAGCCTTCGTGAATAGGCAATTGTATTTTCTGTCTCCTCAGATTCTCCATTTTAAAAATTACCAGTATTAAAATGAAATGAAATGAGCTACTTTCCAAAGAGGTATAAGCTGGGGACCTCTTTGTAACAATATATAGTCTGCTAAGTTGAAAATGAAGTTTCACTGAAGAAACCTTATTTTGCTTCAGGATGAAACAAAATTTATGCAGGAATGTTGACCTGAACATTTGGAGGAGAACCTGGACTGTAAAGAGATATAGTGTGATGACCATGCTTTAATGTAGGGATGGAGAACACATGGCCTTCCATGTGTTGGGCTACAGCTTACACCATGCCCCTTATTCAGTCTAACAACACCAGGAGGGTTGTTACCCTGTTTACTGGGGGTCCTGGGAGGGACTCCAAAATGTGCTCAACTATAGGTGGGGAAAATTAGCTCAGAGCACTGCTTTAGCGTTACGAGAGGCAGGGTAACTTAGCAGGATCTTGTAACCCAGTGTTTACGGGGTCAGGCCAAGTCAAGAAGCAGGCCAGTTTGAAAATAATGAATGATCTTTATTAAATACAGGCACACAATGTAAGCAACACAAGCACACAGATAACTAAGGAAAATAAAGGTGTGAGTAAGAAAGTGGGATTTTCAGAGAGATAGTTGGTTTGGGTGATGCGACATCTGTTCCTGCAGCCTGGAAGAAGATAGAGAGCGATGCTGGGGTTTGATGTATCTCAGCAAGTGGAGCTGAGGGGAAGCTCACCAAGCAATGTGGCAGCAAGGCGGTTGGAACTCGGGAGCAATCCCAGGTTGCTGCTGTCTCAGCTACTGGAGCTGAGGGGAAGTCTCACCAAGCAAAGTGGTAGCAAGGCAGGATGGAACTCAGGAGCGATCCGAGGAAGGTCTCGGAATCAGGGGTTTTTATAGGGAGAAGTGTGACTGCAGGCTATGCCTTACTTGGGGACAACAATGAGTTTTGAGTGCAAGACAATGGCCCTTTCCGCATGGCCTCTCTTTTGCACAAGAGCCCCTTGAGCCTCGTGGGAGTGGGAGCGTTGCTCCGTACGACACACTCCCACTCGCACGGCACTCATGAGGCTCAAGCGAGGTGGCCGCGTATTTTTTTTATTTTTGGCTTGAAGCTGAAAATAAACTGCGCTTGCGCAATGCTCGCGGCGGCAGCGCGCACTTATCTGAGTGTGGTGCGTCATTGCAGGCAAGCTGGTCGCGCTTCCTCCCCTAGTGCGCCTACAGCTCCCAGACTGCGCTGCGGAAGCTGGGGGCGGGGCTGAAAAGCGACCGTCGCGCTAGAAGAAGCCAGGTGTGGTAAGGAGGAGCAGGGAAGCGGTGGCGTTTCAGGCGAGGCTTCTCGCGCGAGCCACCCTCCCCCGTCACGTGAAAAGCGGTGCTGTGAAAAGGGCCATGGTCTCCGAAAGGTCACAATTTAGCATGATTGAGTTAAGTCCAAGTTGACAAAGAGGTAGACTGTATGCAAATGCTCAGTGCTTGGCCTTTAAGCTTCTAGCTAGCCAAGTTACCTGCTCGGGGCAGGGAGTCCTTTGTAAACAGCGTGCATACATAATGAGGGTGTTTGCAGAGAGGTCTCCTAAAGCGGTGATCTGGCTATTTCTGGCCTGCCTGTATTGTCTTGGGATTTTGCAGCGTTTGATGGCTGAGCCCAGTTCTGGGCTTGTCCGGGGGCCTCACAAACACGTGGAGAGGGGTGGTAAGGGAAAGCCAAATTATTGATATCAAAAGGATATCTTTATGCTATCGCCAAGGCGGCCTAGAAGCTGCAGTAACAGGGTCATACATTTCCTACACCTGTTCTGACAGACTGATATTAGACAAACAGAATAGATGAATTCTTCAGACTACCATCATGTTTGCTTTTCATTAAATTCCTAAGAATGTGGTGGCTTTTCTGTTTTTTAGATAATTGCAGACCTTTGGATGTTTTAAGAAAGGGAGGCACCACTTAGAAATGAGGAAAACTTCATGAGAAATTAACATGGCTGCACAAGCAGTTCTAACTGCCATGAGGAAATATTAAATAACATTGTAGGGATTGTTATTTAACCCCAATTTATGAAGTCTCTTTTGTGAACCAAATTAATTTGTGGTGGGGAAAAAAAGCCTATGTAGTGTTTTATTTTTATCTCAGGTTTGACCATGGGGCAGTTCTGATCAGAACAACAGCATGGTTGATAGTTAAACAGCCGTGCCCTTGTTTGGCTGCTGCTCCTAACAAGCTGGCAAACTCCCCCAAGATACACTGCATTTAACAAACATTAAAAATAAAATCAGATGATAGATCACAGATCTCCCATGTATATCTATCTGGTTTGACCCAAAGTTCTTCACAGTTTTTTTCCAGCAGACAATTCTGGCCAAACCAAGGTTTCTGCCAATTAGGCGGACACCTAAATTATGACATACTCAGCATAGGGATGCTCCCACCCAGATAAGAATAATTTCCTCCTCCATGCTAGAATAAACAGTCTTGACCCATTTGACAGCTCATATTAGGAACCTGCAGCTTGTGATATGCAGCTGTCTAGCATATAGTGTCTGTCTCTCAGTTATTAACCAAGAGTCACTGAGGATGTCTTTATGAGTAGGAAGCGGTGAAAATGGCAGATTGAAGAGGATGGTATGAACCTGTGTTAGCATCCTTGGTTGTTGTTATGTGCCTTCAGGTCATTTCCAACTTATGGTGACCCTAAGGGCCTTTCCGCACTACACTGTTATATTATTCCACTTTTGACATCCTATAGAATCCTGGGGTTTGCAGTTTAGGGAGGGGCCTTTAGAATCCTCAACCAGAGAGCTCTTTGGCTCCAGGAAACTACAAACCCCAGAATTCCACAGGAGGTTGAAAATGGAATAATAGCACTATAACAGTGTAATGTGGAAAGGCCCTAAGACAAACCTATCACAGGGTTTTCTGGGGCTGAGAGTGTGTGATGTGCCCAAGGTCACCTCGTGGGTTTCCATGGCCGAGCAGGGAATTGAACCCTGGTCTCCAGGGTTTATTGATGGGTGAGAAATAAGATGTAAGAAGTTGAGTTGCAGGACTTTGAGCTAAAATGGGCTCAAGTGGGGCAGCATGCCATTTGTCACAAACACCACAATGAATTGGCTGAATAAAATACAGAACTAGGTTATATTCAAGCTTAGAAGTGAAACTTCTGTTTCTTAGCAGTAAAAGCAAATGGCACTGACAGCTGCTGGTTCTAGTCTTCTATTTTGGGGGGGATTAGCTGTTTAGTGTGCATCCTACAAGAATCGCCTTCTCTTTAGGAAAATATTCATAAAAGTCCCTCATGTGTTGGCAGAAGCCCAAATTAAGAAAGTAGCTATAAACAGTTTTGCATTCATTAGCTAACAACACCATGTAAAAGTCAAACTACCTGCTACGCACAGTCACGTATATCTCTTTTGTTGACGTTTTCTGTTTGTAACCGAAAGTAACCTCTGAAGCCATGGATACGAGTGCATGATTGGAGAGAAGGAGGGGTTGTGTAATTTTTTCCAATCTGATCATTTTTCTTTTCCAAATTCACACCCATCTGCTTTTTCATCCTGTAAATGAAAATGTCTCTCTCTAATTGCCGGTCTCTAGCTATAGTCTCTACTGCATTAGGATTGCTTGTCCAGTCACTGCAAACACTTCACAATTCCACTATAAATAGTGGATGCATGAGACTATAAGAAGAAACTTGCTGGATCATACTAAAAGTCCACCTAGTCCAGCATCCTTCCATACAGTGACTGCCTAGAAGCTTCTGAAAAGCTCACAGTCTGGACCACTAGCCCACAGTAGGGTGCAATTGCAAACAAATTTCACTGGCAGACTGGTGGTCACTGCCAGGTCTACTATACTATTAGGAAGAATGGGGCAGTCACATGGGCAGCAGGTGCTGGGATGGTAAGCACTGAGAAGGTGTTGAATGACAAAGTGTGTATGGCCCGTGCCATACTTTGCCTTCCCTAAGGTAGCTCTTCAGGTGTAATGGAGGACACAATCCCAATTTCAGACCTGAAGGTTCAATTGCCTTCTGCATGTGGAATTGTTTGAAGTACTGTTCTGTACTTTCCCTGATGTAGATATATGTTTTGGACTAGCTCTACCTTATGTAGGCAAAGAAACAGTTTACAGTTAGCCCTCCACATTCACGACTTCCCATGTATAGGGGTGCAGGACCACCACAAAAGTGGAAAAATCACAAATATCCAAATATGTGAGTGTAACTGTGGAAGGGGGGCAAGGAATGGTGGGAATAATAGGCACCTATGGTCCCAAACCAGGGCCATTTCCGCACGAGACTTATAGTGCTCTGATTCCACTTTCAACATCCTATGGAATCCTGGAGTTTACAGTTTCAGGAGGGGCCGGCTGGCCCCTCCCTGTTACCCTGAAAATTGGGGCATCTCAAGGACACCCAAACAGGCTTCAAACTAGGGGAATTAACAGAGAAACTCAAGGCTTGCAAGAGGTCAAGGCAAGGGATCTTTAACCCTATGACTACGGGGTCAGAACCACACAGGAGTCAGAGAAATAGTCTAATTTTATTAAAAATAACAACAAAGGTCAACACACGCTAGCAAATAATAAAACAATCACACGAAGGTTACAGAAATAAAGTTGGAAAAACAAGAGGAACTTGGGAAAGAGGGCATACGGACCTTAGTCTAGGCTTCCTGGAGAGTGAGAAGATCAGCGAAGGCTCAGTGTAAAGCACCAAGGGGAGGCTGGATCCCGGGGCTGGAAGGCTGGCCGCAGTGGAGTTCGAGGAGGATCAGAGGCGTGAGTTGTGTTTAGCTCTCAGCAGTGTCTGAGAGGCTTGAGTGGGACACCTCGATAGCAACAAAACGGGCCCTTGTCCGGTCTGGGAGGCACTCCGAAGAGGCTCAAAAAGTGAGGATTTTTATAGCCAATTTCTGTCCTCAGGCCAGGTATCAGCTAGCAAAGTGACGTTAATGGGCGATGATTGCGGAATATAATGTTAGGCAAATATCACGACCCCTCCTCAGTATTGTTTCTCCTAAAAGTCCGAATTGATAGGTTTTGTTTGTTTGGCTGTGCACAGTTCATCAATGTAGCTTGGGGTGTGACAGTGTCCAGAAGCGAGTCTATTGCCTAACTAGAGATACATGACTCGGAACAATAGGTCAGTCTTTTAACCTAAAGGACGTTGTCTACGTTCCCATTCAGCAGAAGGAGAGGGTGTAGCGTTAAGGATTTCCCATTCAATGCCAAGGCTGTTTTAACTGTGACTGACCTTTGCTAACCAATATCCAACATGGGGGTAGTCATGCCAATTCAGAGGCCCTCTCTTAGGGTTTCTTTGGGGTGTAACATCCCGAAACCGCGAACTCCAGGATTCCATAGGATGTTGAAAGTGGAATCAGAGCCATATAACAGTCTAGTGCAGAAAACAGGTAGGTCAAAGAAAGGAGAGGGAAAGAGGGTAGTCAGCATGGTGGCCCTATATTTCCTCACTCACCTATCTCCTTCCTTCAGTGTGTGTGTGTGGGGGGGGGCATCAGGAGAATTTTTGTAATGCTGCAAAATTGGGCTGTGAGCTGTCCTTAGCTGGTTGGGCAGCAGCTGGTGGAGGAGGAGAAAGATTGGAGGTCATTTTTAAAGAGTTGTGTGGCCTGATCAGAGCCACCAAAAGGGAAGGTTCCCTGGGAAAGGAAGTGCCTGAGATGGGAGGGCAGGAGTTGAAGAAACTCACAAATAATCAAATCCATGAAAGTGAAATCCACAAATGTAGAAGGCCGACTGGAGGAATCTATGAGGGGAGAAAGCTAGAAGGACACAGATGGGGGGAAAAATCTCCCCCAGCTTCTTCTCCTCCCTGATCGATCTGAGGTGTTTTAAGATATATAAATTGGACGATTGAGCAAATGATTTGGCAATTGGGCTTTCAGATGGCACCTCTCAGAGGGGTAGATTCAGCATGGTAGCTGCCAGTTCACAATCACTGTTTTAGAAGCCTGATGCTTATAGCACTGCTTTTGGCAGAAAATGCATCAAATAAGAAATGTATTCCAAGTCCTCAGAAAAATGGGGAGTGTTTTAATTAATTTGTGATATGTTGGCATCAAACATCTGCTTCCATTAGACTCATTTAACATTTTGCATTCAAATAGCCCTTCCAAATATAATGAAATCTCAGGAGGACTTTTAAAGGCAATTTTAAAAGAGCCATTTACAAACTTAGAAATGCACAATACTGTTACTAGAAATAATTTTTTACAGCCTTTACTTCCAAAAATTTGAAGCCTAGTTGATGCTACTGCTTTAGTTGAAAGTCAGAGCCAAATGGCATGGTACAAAAATTCTCACAAAATATTTTAAAAGAACTGAAAGGTGAACTGCATTCAAAATACTGAATATAGAATAATATGTAGCCCTAACAAAGAGATTGTGTCTCTCAGAGTACATCGACAATTTTTGTAAACGTGTTTGTACTAATCGGTAGATATACTCTCAAAGTGATTGTCATGATATGTATAATTTCTTTATTAAACAGAAGCAGAAACTCAGTGCCCTCCCAAAGTTTGCTGTTTCTATCAGTCCAAAAAGGATGTTGGTGATGGAGTTGTGGATGATGGCCATTGTAGCTCAGCAACTTCTGCAGTTTTGTTAGTGGTACAGTGAATACAAATAGGAGGAAGTTATTCGGTGGAATTCAGAGTGAAGAGTTGAACTGCGCAATCTGGAATGTAAGGGGTTTATGAAAAGAATCACACTTAACGCCCTTCCTCTTTGCCTAACCCTGCCTAGCTGTCTCCAAGCAGGATAATTTGTCCCAGCTGGTAGAAGCAGCAGAGCTGACATGAAGAAAAGAAGTTAAATGCTATAGTCATGCTTTGTATGCAGTCCTTACCTCAAGGAGCTGAGAGTAGTATTCTTGAAATATCTTAATTTTTTTTATTTTAATCCTTGTAACAACCCCATGAATTAGGCTAAGACTCAAGAGCAACTGTTCAAAGATCACTCAAGGATCATCATGGCCTAGCAAGAATTTTCTGTTCCAAATGCAACATTATCTCCATTCTTTCCACTTTAAATAAAACAGCTCTTCAAATTCACCTTTTTAACTGCCTTACTGATTACTGTATTGTGGTTTTTTTATATGGCTTTATTCATTTGATGATTTTAAAGTTTGTCATTCTCTAATCTGTTTTTTTAAAAAAAATATATATTCTAAGCTCCCTTCAGAACTATGGCCATTTTCTCACTAGATTGTCATAGTGCTATTATTCCACTTTCAGCATCGTGTGGAATCCTGGGGTTTGCAGTTTAGGGAGGATTTAGAATTCTCAGCCAGAGAGCTCTTTGGCCTCAGTAAACTACAAACCCCAGGATTCCACAAGATGTTGAAAGTGGAATCATAGCACTGTAAAAGTGTAGGGCAGAAATGGCCTATGTTTTGGTACAAATGTGATGTAGAAATAAAACAAATAAAGGATAAAACACAGCATACAGTACCAGAGATCATGAAAGCCAATGTGGTGTCGTGGTTTGGATGTTGGACTAGGTATCTAGCAATCAAGGTTCAAATCCCTGCTTAGCCAAGGGAAGCCACTGGGCAAACTTGGGCAAATCACACTCTTTTAGCCTCAAAGGAAGGCTGTGGCAACCCGACCTCCTGAAAAAATGTTGCCAAGAAAACCCCAGGATAGATTTACCTTAGGGTTATCATAAGCCAGAAACAACTTGAAGTCACAGAGCAATGGAAGCATGTGTTGTTTGTCTGAAGCTTTCATCAGCCTTACCCAAAAAGACAACGTTGAAGTGTTATGGGAGCTGCAGTCCAACAACACCGGGGGAACTACATATTCCCCATCCCTGCTATACTGATCGTTAAGTGAAGGTATGGCATTTGTATAACAATATGCATAATGGATCTGCTGCTGCTATTGTTACTGTTGCTGTGTGTCTTCAAGTCATGGTGATCCTAAAGTGAAGCTATCATAGAGTTTTCTGGGGCTGAGAGTGTGTGACATGCTGAAGGGATTTAAGGCCCCCAAATTTCTGAGAATTCCACTTTTATTGAACCTTTATTAGATGTTGACAAAGGTGTGTCATTTGAAAGAATTAAAAAAATACAGGGCGGAAAATTCTTAAAATATGGGCAATTTCTAGGTTTCTATTTTTCTGTTATTGCCACATGTTGACTGTTTTATTATGAGAGAGAAATATATTGAGAGCTAAAATGGTTTACAGGCTCAGCAACAATGTGCAACTGTCTGAATGAAAGCCAAAAAGAATTTTTGTTAAATATGTTGCTGGGACGAAATGATCCAAACGTAAACAGGAAATGTTGAAACAGCTGAAAAAAAGAGGGAAAGGTTTTTTTTTTAATCCTTATTTGTGTCGCATTTGATGGCCTATACTATCTGTCAGAATAGGCTGCAGAGTCCACTAGCAGTTCTGTTCCATCACCATTAAGAATATGTATTTGATTTTTCAGCAAACTGCTGAAATATCCACAGTGCCCCACTATTTATATCCAAAATTAAAACCTGAAGTCATAGATCTCACACTACAAAGTGATCTGTGGCTCTCAAGCTGTTTGGGGCTTTAGCTCCCCAAAGCCAGCGTGGCCAATGATAAAGGCTTATGAGAGTTCTAGTTCAAAACATTTGGAGGGCGAAAGGTGCTGCATCCATACTCTACAAATACACATGTCAAAAACTCTCTTCTTATACAGTTATCATCTAGCCAGAGTGCTTTACTAACCACTAAATAGCTGAATGCTCTGCGGACAACCTCCATTCACAGGCCTTTTCCGCACGGGGTGAGAGAATCACCCCGTGCCAGTACTCACCAGACCTGTGTGCTCCATACGTGGGTCCAGGCTGGTCCGGAGCAGTGTGTGGCCGTGCTCCGCACTGCTCCGGGGACGAAAATAGTGTCTTCTGGTTGGTGGAGGCTCGCCAGTCTAAAGCCCACCCCCGGCAGAACTGCAGACTCGCACTGGTGCGCGGCCACGGAGTTTCAAAAGCACACTGAACAACCACTTTGGGTAGTTCCGAAGTGAGCTGAGGTGGAGAACTATACAAAGTAGTCCGGACCCAGTCCACTTCCAGGTGTAGACGTCCTCTCTGGAGGATGCTCTGCACCGTTTTAAAGACCCCGTGTGGAAAAGGCCACAGTCTAGAGCAGTGGTTCTCAACCTGTGGGTCCCCAGATGTTTTTGGACTTCAGCTCCCAGAAGCCCTGAGCATTGACCATAGTGGCTGGGGCTTCTGGGAGCTGAAGTCCACAAACATCTGGGGACCCACAGGTTGAGAACCACTGGTCTAGAAGCTGGAGCAGCGTTTTTTCGACTAGGCATGCTTTAAATAGAAAGAAGCGGCAAATAATGTTCCCAAGTAGTTTTAGTACATCTTCTCTCATTCTTAAACCAAGTAATAACATTTAAAATGTAACCAACAGTAATCAGTTCTTAGAGATGGTTTTTATAGTAAGAAGTAAGAACTGAGAAAAGCCAACACAGTTTTTTTTTGGGGGGGGACCCGCTTAACAGTTAACATGGGATTATAAATGTCAACATCGAAAAGCTATTCATTTTCAGAGATGGTGCATACTGTTAAAAGGAGGAGCTGAACTTGGGAGTAATATGTTAGAATATCCCTCCCCCCCCAAAAAACCCCAAATCCTTTGCTCTTTTAATCCACATTTAAAATGGATTCTTTTCCTTTTAAAAACAGGAACAGAAAATTAAAAAGTAACATAATGACTAATGGGACAAGTTACTGTTTCGTAAGTTCTGTTAATATTTGGAGTTTGTAGTGAGCAAAATGAGTTGGAATTTGCAGTGAATTACATAACGAATTACTTTTAAAAAGGAGCTTTTCAAGCTCTAAGGCAATGTAGCCTACTCTGTCAGAAATACTAAAATCTGTGCTATCAAAAGTTCCAGGTGATGTACATATGGATGGTGGCACGTTCATGTCTATGTGTGAGAGTGAAGATTCCTTCCCCTAGAAAACTAGCAGCTGATGGCAAAAAAGGGGTGTAACTGCTGTGTAAGCTTATTATTTGTGTGCAGGGACAGTTTCTTCTTTTCCCCCTTCTTTTATTTATATAGGGGAACATTTGTCACATGAACAGTGTAAAATGATTCATTCCAGACCCAGGCTTGTCATCTTGTCTTTTCTTCCCTCTTTGAAAACCAATCTGATTCAAAGAATATGTGAACAGTGTGTGTGTGTATGTGACTTCAAGTAACCAGTTCACTTTTCGCAACTCCATGAATTTTTAAAGCAAGGAATACTCAGAGGTGGTTTTGCCAGTCTTTTCTTTTGAAATATACCCTATAGCACCTGTTATTCGTTGGCAGTCTTTCATCCAAGTTCTAACCAGAGCTAACCCTGCTTAGTTTCCAAGATCAGATGACATCTGCTGCCTTTAGAGTATTTAGGCTGACTAATGTTTGCTTTTTAATCAAGGTCAGTTAAGAATGCAGGTCACATTCCAAGTATTCTGCCTGAGAGTTTCTTCAACAGCAGGAGAAACAAGAGCCAATTTTGTATTTGTTCAAAAGAACAGATTTTTGTAGCTTTCTGGTAAGATGCAGTTGTTGGTCAGTGGGGAAGGGAGCTACAGCTGCTTTTGAACATGGGTATTTTTGGAAATGTGTGCATGATAGCTCCATCGTACTCCACTTAGATACTTATTAATAACAGAGGTTGTAGAAGCTACTTTTACATTATTGTCAGTTCTGGGTATGCTGGGAATACTGGTCGGGATATTCCCTCTGTAGGCAACCAACTCTAATAGCTGGTCCTAGCATTTTCTACTACTCTGCATTAGGGATGTGAAATTTACTCATTTTTGTTGTGCACATTATTGAATGCATTTTAAGTGTAAGCATTTTTGTACTCATTTCTCTATTGACAAAATTGTGCATGTTTTCCCACTGTATGCACCAAAAATATTTTGCATTTTTTAAAAAATGCATGCTTAATTTAATATATATTTTATTTCTCCAAAACACACCTCCAGTTCTGGAAATGCGCAATGAGGCAAGGTGCATTTTGTCTTGCAGTGGGTCTCAGGAGGTGTCAATGAGTACTTTCATTGAGATTCTTGAACCTAACAAAATTATTTTCCATCCCTAATCAGTGTATCAGAAATAACCTGAAATGGCTCACACTATGTCAGCCTCACATTCACTCCAGGGGAACACTATAGTCGATGGTATGAAAAGCCAGTAGCTCATCCGGGTTTTTGTTCCCCATTTCCTACCATTTCCCCATATAAAAGCAGGCTTGGAGAAGAGGAGTGTTGTAGAGTAAAAGCAACAATGCCTTCTGTGTCATGTCTGCAAGGGAGGGCAGAAAGGGAGTATGTACACAACAAGGGCTTCTCTGCTGATGACTGTGGGGTTCCACATGACCCAAGTTCACCACAACACTTGGTGACACCAGGGTGCCTCCTCCACAGTTAGCATGTGTGAGATCCCTTTGATATTCAATAGCCTCACAGTTTCTTCAGTCTGCCTGAGTTTCACTTCCCCAAAGAAAAGATCTTTGTAGTCTCTAGTTTTATGATTGCCAGCAGAGTACTGTGCTACACAGTGCACCTTTTGAACCAAAATGATTGTCTAAATCATCAGGCAGGGTCCCCGACAAATAATAATGCTTCCAAATTTCCTGCAGAGGTCTTAGGTCTGAAATTTCATGGAATAACAATAATATGTGTATTATTAACATTGTTTGCATTTACCAAAAGAGAACAGAACAAAATCACCTTTGTATTTGCAACTTCTTTGGTAAATCCAATAGTACTGAGATGTCAAATAAAATATAGCAATTCCAGTAATTGCTAGAAAGTGTAGAATAAACAAAAAAAAGGGCTTCTCTCCTTTAGATTTCTGTTAATCTTCCTTTTGCCCTGGTTAATATCTTATCCTGGTGACTACTGGCTGAACTAGACACAAGGTTAGTTGTATGTTTGCATTGACTGTGTATTCTTTAACATGCAAAGAGCAACAGCTGGGGAAATAATTATCAGGATTTCATCTGGAGTGAAAAGAAATTTAGATCTTTTCTCCCTTTCTAAAGTCCTAGTGAAAATTGATTATTTGAAGCAGCTAGTTGCATTGGAAGGAAAACTCCAGTTGATGCCAATGAGAGCTTTCTCACCAAAGCTTCAGGAAAGAGCTAAGATGCCATTTCCCAACTGCTGCAATGTTGGTGTTTGTCAGCTTCTCCAGAAACTGCTCTTTGCATCTTAAAAGTTATGCATGTTAATGGAAAAACAGATGTCATGACTTGCTTGGTCTTGTAAGCCACAATGCACTTTCTCTATACTTTTATGCTGTTTGTATCTCCATTATCTTCTGTCTCCATGGCTGGCTTTAGATATCATAGAAAAATATGATTTATGCTAAAATTATGCTGTAGTTTGAGCATCCATATGGGCAAGAGGAAAACCATGGAGTCATTTAGATTAACACATAACAACCCAACATTTATCCCAGGGGTAGGAATCATACCTCCCTTCAGATGTTGGACTACAACTCTTAGAAGTTATCACCATCGCCTATGCTGTCTAGGACATCTGGAACCTGTAGTACAACCCTGTCTAGAGGGCCACACCCTAGTTTAGCAGTTAAATGGTATGGTTTAGCTTAGTTTGACTAAATTACTTGATATTTCATATTAGTTTTGAACTCAGCAAATAATTGGCCTTCCTTATAACTAAATTGTACTCTTCCAAATCCTGTGTATGTTCTCTCACAATTACTGAATTCAATGGACCTCACTCTAAGGTGTTGCATAGGAAGGCAGCCTAGGATACCTTGAATGCATAATAGTTGGCCAGTAATTAGCTAATAGGTGCTTAATTTTACAAAACAGTGAGAAAGGTCAGAATCAGCATCATGTTGTCATGGAAGGGTTCATTTAAACCATGCCCTCTCTGTGGGAGTTTCAGCCCAGATCAAATAAATAGATATTGCAGTGCTATTGGTGGGGAGAGGGGAGCGTACAAATACTAAGTGTTTAACATATACAGCCTTCCCCAGCCATATGTCCCAAATTGGTTAGATTATGACTTTCAACACCTTGATTACTTAGATTTTGTTTTCCATGACTCGATATGTCTGAAAACCTCTGCAGACTGTCCTCCCTACTCCCCGCTTCTTTTACACTGGTCTTGTTATCCTAACTTCCCTGAATGTAAACATATAACAGGACATATAAATGAGTTTATGCAGAAGAGAAACAATGTTCTAAAAACCATACCACAACAATTTTATTAGGTGAGAATGAGATAATTTCAGGAATGTTTTGAGTACTGGTTCCAGAAATATGAATGTAATCTTGCAATCTTTATTGACCTTTTCCCTTCTGTGAAATGTGATTATATGCTTTAACCAGAGTAGCCCTGGGCATTGGGCCATTCCATAAAATCAAGTCAGTCCAGAAGTAAATATGAAAAAAATCAGAAGATGGTTTGTGTGGTTGTGTATGTGAAAGATATAATGAATCCCTTGTTTAATTGTTCTTGATCTAGCCCAAGTAAACTATTTGAGAGAGAGAGAGAGAGAGAGAGAGAGGAGAGGAGAGGTCATGGATATCAGGGACTAAACAACAAATAAAAAAGTCACCAGTTCATGTCTTGTCTCTACCACAAACTGAATAGGCATCCAGAGGGAATGCACTATTCTATCAGTTCCTCTAACATGGTATTTTAATGCAGGACTGACTACTTTAAGCTCTATAAATAATAGCTAGATAGGGGATTCTGGAGGCCATGATCCAAAAAGGAAAGTTTCTAAGCTCTGTACAAATGCTAACTAATAAATAATTTGAGACAGAGGGTAGGAGTAGTAACTACAGCTGCTGCTGTAAAATTCATGTGAAACATGAGGCAGAAATCTAAGCTGTATATTCTATGATTCTGGCTAGTAACTTACAAGAGCTAGAATGGTGTAGTATTCTGAGTGCCGGACTAGGACTCCAGGAAATCTGGGTTCAGATCATCACTCAGTCATGAAAACCCAGCTTGGACAATTCACACTCAGCCTTAAAGGAAAGCAAAGGCAAACCTCCCCTATATAAATCTTGCCAAGAAAAACCCACAATAGGTTCTATAAGTCAGCGATGACCTGACAGCAAATCACCACCACCAAAACAACATGTAACTATAGCCTGCCAGCTGAACAGTCATCATTCTAATCTTGGATCACTGTAAAATATGAGTACAATATAGAAGACACTTCTCCTTCAAAAATTACAAAGATATAGTCCTCCCTCCCCATTCGCAGGTTTGACCTTTGCAAATGTGATTATTCCCAGGTGCCCACTTGCCTCCTCCCCATTCTTCTCCTCCTATTCCCTTGTATTTTGCCTGGGTGCACTGTGCCTTCCTTCTCCATGCCCAGGTAGAAGCCAGGTGAATGGGAGAGGGAGAATGGGAGGGGGAAGGCGCATGCACGCTTTCCTTCTCCACATGCAGGGTGCCCCTCCCCCACCCTCTTGCTTTTTGCTTGGGTACAGAGAAGGAAGGCACATGCGCCTGGGCAAAAGGTAAGGGAAAGGGTAGAGGAGAATGAAGGTAGGCATGTGCTTGCCTTCTCCATGCATGGGGTTCCCTCCTCCCATTCATTAGCTTTTGCCTGAGTGTAGAGAAGGGAGGCAAACATGTTGAGGCAAAAGGCAAGGGAATGGGAGAGGGGAGACCAGGACGGGAATGGGAGGGGAAGCAGTCACTCAGGTGGAGGCAGTTATTCAGGGTTTTTTTTTTCACTTTCATGAAGGTTGTAAACCCCGAACCCTTGTGAAAGTCAAGGGGCCACTGTACCTTCCTCAATCTATTCTTTTGCAGAACAGCTCTTACTACATTGGCTTTCATTGTGCATATTCAGCCTGTTTTGCAACTGTGCTTGTATTCCATTTCCACACCAGACTGAAACAGCTCTGCCCTCCATCTAGTAAATCTCTCTCCAGCTTCCCTCTCATTTGTGCCGCTGCATCTCCAGATCCTTCTGAGGAATGAGGCAGGAATGCTGCTTCTGCCCTGTTTTGTAACTGAGGCTGGAAAACATATTACAGTTGTCACAAGCCTGCTGCTGAAAACAGCCTCGCCATGGCAACTGATGCCTTCCCAAGTCATTTGATGGTCTTTCTGCTCCTACTTCACATTGCTGAGAAGGGCCATGGAGACTCATGCCGTGATGGTAAAGAGGTGTTTCTAAACGCAGGAAGTATGTTATGAGCTGGTCAAGGATCTCTTGCCAAGATGGGAGGAGGCATTGCTGCATAATCACCATGGTTACTGTAGTGAGTGTTTTGGCCCTGTTCCTCAAGATTCCACAGCTTAATCTTATATTTTTGTAGAAATAGAATAAAACAAAGGGGAAATGATTTCTATGAACCTGTGAATTTTTTAGAAGTGCATACCTTCTAACATTCACAGATGAAAACTGGGGCATGTGAAGTCAAGCAGCAATAGAGTGTGGTTAAGCTGACAAAAGAACACACAAGCCAGGAGTTTGCTTTTGCCTGATCCTGTTGGGAAAGGCAAGAATCCACTCCCACTTTTCCTCTCACCTCTGCTGACATAAACTAATTCTGCGCTTTGAACTCAGTTTGCAGCACTTGAAGAAAACTGAGGACAAAGGGGCAAAGTGGGAGGAGGAGAGAGAAGAGGAAACATTTTTAAAAACTGTTCAAATAGTGAGAAGACAGAAGATTATTGGGGACAGTTCAAGGGTGGAAACTTTTGTACTGCCAGATATTTCACAAAGTAATGCCAGCAGACCCCAGTTAATGGAATACTTCTACATGCAACAATAAAGTGCAGTGAGTGATTCTGGATCAGTTCACAGAATGATCTCTGCCATGAACTCAATAGGCAGCTTTAGGCAATCCACTATCATATCAATTCTGCCATCTCCTAATGGGGCAATGGTGAAATGGGACAAAAAATGTGAGGATAAAATAGGAAAAGATCTGTGTCATATTGTAAACCACCCTTTTCCCATTAGATACCTTATAGATGTGAGGGTTCCATCCCAACCAAAATAGTCTGTGGTCAGGGGTGACAGCAGCTGTAGACCAGAACAGATACAGGCCCCACTTTGTGGAAAGCTAAGATAATCATAAAAATCTAGGCCCTTTCCGCATGGCATTTGTCATGCGAAAGGGCGGCTGGAGCGTTGCACAATTGTGAGGAGCGATGTGCACGACACACTGACAATCATGCGATGCTCCACGGGCTGGCAGGCGCTGATCACGCGCCTTTTCATTTTCAGCTGGAAATGTCATTTGAAGTCAGAATCAACTTGAAGGCACACGAAAACAACAACAGCAAAAATAGTAGACTTTGTCTAGGATCAATTTCTAGGGTAGTTCCTTCCCTGCAGGGGATGGCTTTCTCTAGGTCCTGCTACCATCCCAGGCTCGCCTGGTGAAGACGTGGGAGAGAGCTTTCTCAGTGGCTGCTCCCACCCTCTGGAACTCCCTTCCTCAGGAAATTAGGCTGGGCCCTGCTTGCTCTCTTTTCACTGGCGAGCAAAAACATTCTTATTTAAGCAGGCTTCTCGAGATGTTTTAAATATTTTTGTAGGTTTTTTTATAATTGTATGTGTTTTTAAATGTTTTCAATTGTTTAATTGTTTTCAATGTTTTATTTATGTTTTTATTAATGTTTTTGGAAGCCGCCTTGGGTCTTGCTCTGGGAGACAGGCATATAAATATATAATATAAATATAAATATAACAAATAAATAAAAATAAAATAGTGATTGCCTCCCAATTCTGTTTTGAGAAACAAATAATGTTAGCCCAAATGACATTCTGTGGATCACTGGTTGTTCATTCTGGTTTTGAGGCTTAAAATTCTCAAAGCAAAGCAGCAAACAAAAAGATGGGGAAAATAGTTGGAAACTGTTTGAAACAATCCTGTGTATATTTCAAGAGTACGTTGGCATCAGTGTTTTGAGAAAACAGAAGAAATTGAAATATATTGTAAAACTAGGACTTCTCAATTTCAAATCAGAAAATAACCATAAAATCACAAAATTTGTTCATCTTAACCAATTAACTAGGAAATATGTTTGTAACTTGGGCCCTTTTCGCACCTTACCTTGTTCTGGTGTCGTCTCAAGGGGATCACACAAGAAGCCTCTTGCGAAAGGCACTCGCGTCCCCTCTACTTCCCCTCTGCACCAGCTCCGTGCTGGGCAGAAGGAAGTGTGAGGGCTCCGCCTCTTCCTTCCGCAGCACAGCCGAGTACTTTCCCAGGCTGCGCTGGGGGAGGAAGCGTGGTGGCCATGCATCCAGAGGCGGGTGGGGCACAGGAGGGACACATGATCGCACATCATTTTCGGCACCAAACCAAAAATGATATACTGTGCAATCACGGCGGAATGGCCTCAAGAGTGTCCCATGATTGCGAGGACGTCATGTAGAATAGTCCTTGCAGTCCCACAGCACTCCCAAGGCCATTTCGCAACAGGACTGGCATGCGAAAAGGGCCTATTGAGATGTACACATTAAAAGTACTTCCAGAAAAAAAATATCATTTTTGCATTTTTTTAAAGTTAGAACATCTCTTCTGAATGTAGTGTTTGTGCTTGAGAATCTGCCAAGAAAGCCTGTATCATTTCCTTATCAAAAGAAACAGTTTATTTTGCCATGCGGTGCTAATGGATGTAAGCGTGGTTCTGTGCATATTTTTATTTTACTTATGTTACTGTATTTTTTGCTTTGGAAATTTAAACAGCAGCTTCATGAGTGGTCTTGCATTTTGTGTTGGCTAGCATACTTCTATAACATGAATTTTTAAAGCCGCAGTAAAGATGGAATTCAATTATCTCTTAACCACTAAGTTTCCTGCTTAAAGCAATTTTAGGCTGAGGCTTTCATCAAAGACTAGTCTGAATCATCCCCTCTCAGGGGTCATAAGACTACACTATGTAGGTAATCACTTTTTGAAAGCACATTCATTTCCTGTGACTAAACAAGTGCAAAATTTAGATCTAGCAGTCTGTGATATATGCTTGGCTTAGACATCAATTTCATTGCTATCATCAGCAGCAGCAGCAGCCCTACCACCACCAACTTCACCAAACATATGATACCATGGCAAGATGAATTGCCACAGAAGTTGTTCAACTGCATATTATAGCTATTTTGAAAGAACGTGTGGGTTTTTCTTTCAAACAATTACATCTTAAGACATAGCCATACTACTATCTGTTCATTCTTTGAGCAATCATTTGGCACTCCTTTTTGGCTGGATTGCCCTAGATTCATCCACGTAAGGGAGAAAATGGTGGTTCTCCACTGAAGTTTCTGTAGCCAGGGTGGCATGGTGTATGATATCTCATCAGCTCTAATTTTATTTAGATGTTCCTGCCAAACTACTTCAAAGACAAAAGCCCAATTTGAAAATGGCAAGACAATCCTTTTCATGGATTAAATGGACTGAATGTGGTATTTATATATTAGATCAATTCGTAGATGAAATAAGGATTTTTTTTGCCATTTTTAATATTGCAATCTACACGCAAGTTACCCTGAGGCACAGTATATGACTATTTACAATTAACAAAATATTTTATTGTCCATATCTGGACTATCAGCTATGTATCCCCAGAAAATTGAAATCAATAAAGGTAGTTTACCAATGTTTGTTGAAAAGTGCTAACTTTGATGGCAATGGTGTTGGAACTGAGTGGAACAGGTTATCTGCTGTAAGTCAGCGAATAGTAAATTGCCCTATCCTCAATATTTATAATGTCTTTAGATTTAAAACTGTGTTTGAGCAAAAACTAATGTTTCAGGTACACTGGACATTTTAGAAAGACATTTCTTGCTGTCTTACTAGATGAATTACAATATATTGAGTTTGATTAGAAAATTACTTGCTGTTTGCAGACAAGTGCGTACTTATAAACTATATTCTTATGTCTTAGGGCCTTGCCACATGAAAGTGTCATACCGCCAAAGCAATTGGTTGTTCTTGGTCCAGGATCTGTGCTATCACACAATGTTGTTGCCAACTAGTAGCTATCACCTAGCAATCTATTGGAAATCTACCCTTTTTCATTGCTGGATATAATTCATTAATGACTCCCTTTCCCACAGCAATCTTTTCAGCTGTGGGAGTGCAGTTTCTTAATAGTGCTTGATAGCGCTTCCTGCCTTAGCTGATCCAGGAGTGGGTGTGGTGTGGGCATTCCCAGGTTATCCCTCCCTCAGCTATTCCCATGGCATGGTAAGTTTGAAATCTATGCCTTCTTCATGTGTGTTTTAAATTTCTCCTTTGAGTTAAATTTTTATTTTTTTAATACATTTTTTAGCTTTATAGTGCAAAAACACCATATTATACTGGTGCGTCATGACACTACAATGTTGCTGCGCTGATACTGCTTTTAAGGAAAACAGAAAGAAAACTCCCAGCCTATCATGAGCTGTGGGGTGAGGAAAAGGCAGGGAAAAGGATTCACCAATGATGATGAATAACGCTATTCATCCATTGAAGTCGAAAGTGTTCAAAATCCAATACCATCATGGAAATGGGAATGCTGGGATTGAAACAGAACAATACACTATTGAGGTATAGTGTAGTAAGGGCCTTAGATCTTAATTGACAATCAATCTAGTTGGAACTTGTATGTTTTTAAGGCAGTAAAGAAAAAATAGTCGCCCATTTTTCATTGATTAGAAGATTATACTGCTTTAGCTACACAACAAATGCATCTTCCACACATGCCAACTCCAAGTAAATGTAGTTTTGGACATTTTCTACTGATATTAATGTGTATCCCTAGCCTATATTCATATCCCATATATATCTTCCACTCTTCCCCACATACCTGTTTGCATTTATATTTTTAAAAATCAAATAAAAAATATTTTAGAACAAATCAGCAGTGCTATGTATACAATTTCATACTGAGCAATTATCTTTACCCAGAAGATCGTAATTCATCAGGTTAAACCTAAATAACACATGGGCTCATAACATTTATTGTATTATTTTATACTACTTCATACTACTTTAAATTGATGAGTGTTGCGATTTAAAACAAATAAATGAAGAACCTAGTACCAGTAGAAAGCTGTATCTTAATAGCTTCTGCAGAGCTATGGGCCAGAAAGAACTGGAGATTCCATTTTATGTCACAGCCATACTAAGAGATCCTAGGCGTTTGACGGGATTTGACTGGTTGATTTTTAAATAGCAGTATTATGCCAATGGATTGTTCCCAGGTGTCATGTCCTACCTGGAGGAGTTCTTCTTTGATGAGGAAGGGGAAAAGAACAAGGGAAGATAACAGGCTCCATTTGGAGCAAGAAGGGGCTGGTAGCTCTGCTGCGGAAGCAAAACCTATAGAAACCCTGAAGAAAATGAGTCAGAGGCAGAGCCTTTTCGTCCTTTAGAGTGTTATAGACAGAAACAGCAGCATAAAAGCACAGGAAGGCCTTGGCCTTCCTTAAAAGGAAAACACTAAGATGATTAAGCCAGCTGTGCTTATTTACAGCTAGCTATAAATTTGCACAGCCAAGGCCATTTATTTACTGCAAAACAACTGCTCTAAAATATCTGTTTGTCATTGTGTTTTGGAGGGATGGAAAGAATATTTGAAATATTAAAAAAAATGGTTGAAAAATGTATTTTTCATGCATCAGGAAAAGAAGCAATAATGGGAACACCCAATAAAATCTGCAAAGAAACCAGAGATACCTTTTAAAATGCTCAATTGAGGAATGTTTTTATTGGTTAAAAAGCCTAACCTGTTTCAACTTGTATGTACCCTGAAGGTCCTTCTTGAAAAACTGTATCAAATCATAGAAAGAGAGAACACATAAATACAAAGGCTATTTCTGCACTACACTGTTATAATGCTATTATTCCATTTTCAACATTCTGTA
Source organism: Iguana delicatissima (assembly GCA_948472985.1). NCBI lineage: Eukaryota > Metazoa > Chordata > Lepidosauria > Squamata > Iguanidae > Iguana > Iguana delicatissima. The sequence goes on from CAOKZL010000734.1 coordinate 634,172, forward strand.
GAATCCTGGGGTTTGCAGTTTAGGGAGGGGCATTTAGAATTCTCAGCCAAGAGCTCTTTGGCCTCAGTAAACTACAAATCCCAGAATTCCACTGGACGTTGAAAGTGGAATAATAACACTATAACGGGGTAGTGCAGAATTGGCTGGCCATAATAAAATAATATGTAGTACAGTCTTCACATTTGCAGGTTTGACTTTTTATGAATTTGATTATTCAGAAGGCACATGTGTGCCTTTCCTCTCATTCTCCTCCTCACACATGTGCATTCCTTTCCCACATCTGGGCAAAAGGCAAGAGAATGGGGGGAAGCACATGTGCACCTTCCTTTTCTGCATGCAGTACTCTCCCTCCCATTCCCTTATCTTTTGCCCAGCCATGGAGAACATGCAGTGAGGCAAAAGGCAAGGGAATGGGGAGGGGGAAAAGACACACATGTGACTTCCTTCTCTGTGCATGGTACTCCCTTTCCCATTCTCTTGCCTTTGCCTAGGTGCAGAGAAGGAAGGCATGTGTGCCAGAGTAAAAGGCAAGGGAATGGGAGGGGAAACTCCAGAAGGAAATGGGAAGGGGAGCATGGGGGGAATTATTTGCTTCTCCCCCCACACACACACTTTCGTAAGGTTTCTGTGCCCCAAACTTGTGAAAGTGGCAGGGCCACTGTATAACATTATATGAAATCATTATTCTATGCGTACACTGCCTATGGCTTGTATATACCTATCTGAGATTTAATTTCAGAAATTTCTGGAGCTGAAATTCTCACACCATTTGCTAGATAAAAAGAAACAAGTGAATGAAGGCTAAAGGTTTCATTTTTAATTCAGCAAATAGTAATGGGAGCCTAAATACCCTAAAGGCACCAGATCCTGTCTGATCCTGGAAGCTAAGCAGGGTCAGCCGTGATTAGCACTTGGATGGGAGACCACCAATGAATACCAGTTGCTGTAAGCTATATTTCAAAGAAAGGAACTGGCAAAACCACCTCTGAATATTCCTTGCTAAGAAAACCTTATAAAAAATTCATGGGGTTGTCGTAAATCGACAGACAGCTTGAAGGCATGTATGTGTACTGATGGTCATGAGGGGAAAAGGCATGTTGGATAACATTCAGTGACACTTTGGGGTGGCTGGGCCGAAGGAAAGAGAACCATTGGAAAACTGAGGGGGAAATTACAAGAGTGGGAAAAGGGCAAGATCCACATTTAAGCCATTAAGGATCAAAGATTTTACTTTTAAAATTCCCCTCCTCCCCCCTTGTTTCTATGAGCTCTTTTACCTGAGTATGCTAAACCAGGGCGTGATTTCTCAGATGAAAGGATTGCGTGTTACAATTAAAAATGAAGTCATATTTGGCATGAGACGATGTGAATGCAGATCATTTAATGCAAGAAGGAGGAAGAGGAGGAGCAGCAGCTGATCACTATAATACAGTTATGTCCATGTTTGTATGGTGGATTTTGTCACGGCTACCAGAATTTTCTGATGGAGGCACAGTACTCTGCTTGAATACTAGAGCAGGCAAAAAACAAAAACGTTAATATTCTTTCTTCAGAATTTTCACTGACATATGCTTACTGTTTCTCATGTAGGAGCTTTTCTCCCCAAAAGTGAGGTTTCATGTCCAATGAACCATATAACCAGAGGCAGGTGTTCTTATCTCATAGATACTATGTATGTGCCAGTTATCACTTGATTCACAATCTCCTAATCAAGTGGGCTCTAAACCATGGAACCTCACAGCATAACAAAACCTTTGTTGGGTTTGGACATGCAAGAGGCTGTCAGCATTATTAGGAACTGACTTTGTACACATAGAGACACTGCTCACAGGAATTTTTGCACACACACATGTGCGCATACACATTGCAAACAGCAGTTCCTAAATGGTTAATGGCCAAAATACTTTAAAATGATGATGACTTCCATGGGTTAAAAGTCTTGTTGTAATTTTCCTTTCAGACTTCTTAAGCATGTTAGCACTTTGCATGCTTCTATTAAAAGCAAAGAGGATAGTCACCAGTTCTGAAGCAATGAGTTGGTACTGGATGTGGGGTGGTGGATTTAGTTTGCTTTTATTCAGGGCCAGCCCATTCTTCCACCTGAGGCAAAGCACAAAAGGGCAGCCCAATTCCATTCATGAAAGAAATGTGGATGGGACAGACATGTGAATCTTACATCATCTGTGGTGGAAAGAATGTGTCATTCACCAAAACTGAAGGTTGCAGATTAGCCCGAGGGAGAGGCAGTTCCAGTGGCACATACATATTGGAGCAAGAAGCCTTGCTAAATTCTAAATGATGCTTTGTGAGGGCAAAGTGTATACAGAGTTGGTGGCATTCTTTTTTTGCACTTAATCTTGTGAACCATAACTATGCAAATCCTTTCTTTCAAGGGAAGGAGCATTGTCACAATATGTTACAGATATGAAGTCACTCATCAGTGATGTCATGAGCTCCATCCAGTGAGTGCCCATGACACTTGTACTTGGCCTCCAACTACATTCCAGGAAGCATTTAGAAAACACAATAATCTTGAAACAGAAAATATTTCTTTTCTGGGAAAGTTCTGGAACCTGTGTTACAAATGACTAGCAATGAAATATTTGTTGCACAATCAATGTATTAATAATCTGGAATGGTTCATAGCAAACATATGAAGTTATAATTCCTTTACATTTCTATTCTAGAGTATCAGCTGTAGTAAGAAGGAGCAGATGAAAGTAGTCCTTTCCTGTATAGAAGGAACATTAGGAACAACCCAGACAAAATGTAACTGTAATAGCACCTGCTGATTTTTAAGTGGTTCTCATTCTTTTGTCTGCTCCAGTCTAAAGCCACGCTCTTAAAGAGCAAGGAGAATTATCATGCATTATTCAGTCCCTTACTCCCCTTCAGCTAGCAATGAATTTTATGGTGCATTCTCCCCCAGAATTAGAGCATCATCAAGAGGAAATGAGAGGGCAAAATGTTAGCAGGAAGGTTAGTCACTTTGAATAACAAGGAGGTTATTCAGGGTTTTGTCCCTGCCATTAATGGTACAGCACTGAATTTAAAAATAAATCACAATAATTAGGGACAGCAATATTTAGATGACATTTATACCTGAATCTATGCTGACTCAATGAAGCTTAATGTAAAAGCCATTTATCAAGCCCCTTGTTAGGAGGAGCCATAGCCCCATGTAGCTGTCTTTGTGATGTAGAGGCAGATGATTCCCCAGCTGCAAAGGAGCCATTTTTGAAATGTGGATTAAGAACAGTGATGCAGTCAACAGTGATATAGCTAAGATGATCTTGTTTGCAGCTGATATCAAAAAAATAACGATGACACAAAGCTCTGAAGAAGTGGCATTCTAGATATACAACACTGCAGCCGTATTAACCTAACCTAATTAAGTACATCTCAAGTAGAGTGCTCTGAAATTCCTATCCCATTTTACAGAAACTGAGAGGAGAAGGTATTAGCAGCAGCTCCCCAGCTGTTCTTCCTGGGCCCTTTGCCATTCCTTTCTATTGAAAGACAAGCCTGTCACCTGCCTATTGAGGATCGAGAGGTTGAATTCTGTTTCACAACCAAAGAACACAGAGAGACATTTAATTGGAGAAAATTAGGTCACAACGTTATTGCTTACAGCTGTACAACAGGCATTGCATCCCCATGGGTCCAGATCCAGACATTGACCAACCCACCTGTTGATTGATGAGCTAAAAAGCCAGACCATTTGTCAGGTGATATCTGGGATGACAGATGTGCAATTCTACATGGGCAGATGCCAATGTATGGCTCCCCAAGATGGATGCCCCTCAGTTGGGCATAACCTTTGCTGCCCACATAGAATCATAGAGTTGGAAGACACCACAGGGGCCATCTAGTCCTGCTATGCAGAAATACACATCAAAGTACTCCCAACAGATGGCCATCCAGCCTCTGTTACCATCATCAGAATCCTACCAGGGAATCCCCTCATCATTTTTGCTGGGCCTACCAAATCTCAGTTACCAACATCCTGGCTTCAAAATGTAGCAGACAAAAGAATGAGAGTTATTTAGAAACCAGTAGGTACTACTGCAAGTACATTTTGCCTGGTTCTCTTCTAATATTCCCTTTGTATAGGAAGCATGGATCCTGCCTGGTACCCTCAGCTTCATGGCATCTTGGACCAATTTGCTCCAAAATAAGTAATGGAATATGGTTTCACCTCTGGTGAGATAGTGGATGGTAAACAGAATAGAATGTAAATATATGTCATCACAGCACTTGCCCTTATTGTTATTGCTGTTATTGTTGCTATTCTGATGATGGTAATTGTGATAGATGATGCTGTGGTGATTGAGGAGCAACTGATTGTGCATAGGGCTGAGCCAGGGAGTGAGCAAGTCAACCTGCAAACATCCCCTGCACTGGAAGGTCAGACAGAGACAGAGTTGCCCCAGCCAGCTCTTGATGGAAAGGGAACTAGCAGTGATGCAAAGGAGTTGCAGCCAGCTGTGCCCATCAGCCCTCAATCACACAGAAGGCTGAAATGGGCTGCTCAGAGGGAGGCTGCATGGACTAGGCTGAGGAAACAGTAACAAATAGCACCTGCTCACAGGGGCTATTTAAGTCTGCCTTTGTGGCTGCTCCTTGCTTGCAGCAAATTATTAGCAAGTCCTTACAACCTTTGTGTCTCCTGCTCCCTGAAACCCTCTGGATGGATCTCTGCCTCCTGAACCTTTGGACTGGACCTTGACCTGGCTCAGCTTGTGTTTTCCTGGTGTTTGGTATATTTGGACTCTCCAAGAATCCCTGGCTCAGCAGGGAGAGATTCCTGACAGTCAAGATGTTCTTTGTCTAGGAGAATTGAAGGAGAGGAATGGACCTTATGTGTAAAGAGAAAAGGTAAAAACAGTACTCTCAGGTTTACTGAGAAAATAATTGATTGGTAAAAATGTTGCTCTAAAAAATATAGGTCTAAAATTGAATTGCTATGCCCAATGAGAATAGCCCCATTGTATCAATGGAACTTATATAAGTGAATCATGTTCCTATTGGTTCAGTTGGTACTACCCCAGTTGAGACTAGCAATTGGATTTATGCTGTAATAGTTTGTATACAGCTAGTTTAATTGGTGAGATATTTTGAAATTTATTCCTCAGCCCTTTCCCATCTACAACTTCTAGTAAAATCAAGGATCATAATACAGGCAAAGAGCAACTGCTATTTTTACAGTTGGGATGGTCTATCCCGTTAAATCTTTCATAGACTGAATGATTGACTGCACGTGACAGGAAGCTCAGTTAGTTGTGTAAACAGAGGGGTTCATAGGCACACAAGCAAACTCTCACATTTGGATGGTAGCATCAATGACACAAAGACAAGCAAAACCCAGGAAATTACATTTCATACATTAATGCCAAATCAGTTGGACAAATATGACTGTGAGTTGTTTTGAAGCACAGAGAAACCTATTTTCGAGCTTTCTTCTGCATAAGACACTTAATTGGTGTCCCTTTCTCATCCTTGTCTTAGAGTGCTTTGGGCTTCCAATATCTATCTTGGCCCATCCTGTGAATCTGCAGCATATGGTGGGGGGAGTAGGTTTTGAAAGAGAAGCTATTAATAAATTATTATCAAAAGACAGTAAATTATAAATAATATTTGACAATGGTGTATGCTGTTTGATCTCAGCCTATAACATTCTATATATAGCTAGCTATATAAATAAACATAGATCAATTTACCTAGCTTCCCAGAATTTCAGTCTTTTTCAACAGAATCCCAGAGATGTTAACCCAGAAATAAATCTTATCAAAAATTCAGTGGATTTGCTTAGGATTGCAGTCCTCATAGTGTTTTATTAAACTAACCTTGTGTCACTGTGTCTGTTAACTGCTTTGCTTATTCACTTCTTGAATTCCTCAAGGATTATACCCTGCTGAATTCAGAGGAAACTTGGAACTGATGTGTTCCTTGAGGTCACTGTTCTTCCAAAATTTAAAAAAGTCACTAGTATTATGATAGGCTGTAAACACGCTGATAGGTTCCAGTCAGAGCTTTTGATGTTTTATTATCAGATTGCACACCTACTCAACCCTTGTTTTTATAAGGCAGTCATAAACACCTCAGGCGTTAAAAAAATAGAATGGTGTTATCATTCTTAACTGTGGGGCTTAGCTTACTCATTTGAATAACTCTGGAAAAATAATGTGTGGTATTTTACAAAGAGCATTTCTTGCCATACTATAGCTCCCTCCATTTGTCTTCATCTCACATGCCACACCATAGAAAAAGGCAGGCCTGAAGTTGCTAGTTTCATCCCATCTGACATGTTTCCACCACCCTAATACCAACTACCTCCACGCTGGAGGAGAAAGTCTGAAACAGGGAAATTGTTCTGTATGTATTCACCAGGATTTTACCATACTGCAATTCCTAGGCCATTTCCACACTACACTGTTATAGTGCTATTATTCCACTTTCAACATCCTAGGGAATCCTGGGGTTTGCTATTTAGGCAGGGGCATTTAGAATTCTCAGCCAGAGAACTCTTTGGCCTCAGTAAACTACAAATCTCACAGGATGTTGAAAGTTGAGTAATAGCACTATAACAGTGTAGTGCAGAAAGTCCCTGATCTCACATCAGCATTGCAAGATCACATGTCCTTCTAACAGCAGCCCTGTGTTGTGTATGTGAAGAGGGAGGCATGAGATGAGAAGACTACCACTGTTTACCTGTCACAATTTCTGTCATTCTCTACCTAGGAGGAAACTTTCTGAAGAGGAGAGTCTTTTCTATTTTTAGGAACTATCTCTGCAATTTGGAAGATGATGATCTTTACTTTGGCAAAATGGTGACAAAAATAGGATGCTCAATCCATTCCATCTCCTCAAGTATTAAGCTCCATTCAGAATGCCTCAATGGGGCTTGTGTCTATTAAAGAATGTGCTTTATGATAGGAAACTGGGCCCAGACTCAGTTGTACATCAGTATGCCATGGGAAGTACGGGTGCCAAATGATAATAAACTAAAACCTAATGCTATATAGTTCCAGAACCTAGACTCCAGAGACTGTAGATTTCACTATCCAGCTTTCACAACCATACATAGAAATAGGAAATGCTATGGTATGGATGATTCTGATTTTTTTATTCAATAATATATTTTTACACTTGAAGATCTTATCTACTTCCTTCCCATAGCAACCCTGCTGATTTCTTGACTATAATCTCCATTTTGACTTATGACTGATCCAAGATATAGAAAATCTTTTAACTATTTTTGAAGTCTTAATCACTCACTTTTAAGTTATGTAAATCATTGTGGTCATTATTTTTGTTATTTAAAACAACGTAATGTTGTAGAAGGAACAGCAGTGGGGTGGTAACACCAGCAAAAGATCTGTTAGATACAATTACAGTGACTCTTTAGCTAACTTTTGTTAGTACTGCACAGAAGAAGACATTGATAATCTACTTCAGAATTGTCTTTTTCCTAAAAATCCGATGATGAGATGTCTTGAAAATCCTATGATGGGATTATCCAAAACAAAGCAACAGAGTATACTATTTTGTTTTTATTTCTGAAGTTTCATGAACAAGAATGTGTTCTTCTCTTTCTCTCTCTCTGCCTCTCTAACTCTAAGGTGAACCTATCATGGGTTTTTCTTGGTAAGATTTGTCCAGAGAGGGTTTGCCATTGCCTTTCTCTGAGGCTGAGAGTGTAACATGCTCAGGGTCACTCAGTGGGTTTCCATGGCTGAATGGGGATTCAAATGCAGGTCTCCCAGACTTAGTCAAACACTCAGGCCACTATACTACACTGTCTTTTGATGTGAACATCACCAACCCAAATTCATAAAGTTAGTTTGTGAGGGACAAAGAGGAAAGGGCCATGATATCAATGAAGAGTGAGAAGATAACTAAGCTCATTGTGGTAATTTGCAATTTGTTCAGTCATTTTCTTTCTGGGGGATTCAGATGGGGCAGATGGTTAAGTCCACTCTTCTATAAAAGGTCTAAGGGAACTCTTTCTCTGAGCTATGCTTCTCACACAGCAGGCTGTGCTGCCATTCCAAACTCTGGATTGTTGCCGCAGTGAATACAGGCAGTGAGCTTTTCAGGAAAACAAAAAAAGATGGCTCCTTCATTAGCATATCAGAAGTGAAACTGTGGTGGGAACCCTTGAAGCAACAAAAGATGCAACTGCCAGGCCATTGTCTAAGCTGAGCTTACAGAGGGGGTGTGTGTGATAATTGTCCATTTGCTGGGCAGTAACAGGCAGATGTTGACTTTTTTTTTCTTGGGGAAGGGGTTAGGCTCTTCAGCTCTCCCTGCCAGAGTGTCAAGGAATGTTTCCTTGTATCCTACAGAGATGGCATTCATATGGAGAGCTTGCAAGACAAGCTATTTTGAATAAGAGCAATGGTGCATTTACATAGGAAACATGTACTGCTTGGGAGGGGAGCTAATTTGATATGTGCAGCTGGACACAAAATATATCTTAAGTAAGATTTAAAAAGTAGATGATATTTTGCTTGTACCTTCTTTTACATAGAACTTTGGGGAATGCACTTGGTTGATATATTTTAGTTTTCTTCAGAATGTCCCTGTCCACTGTTAAAGTCAAAATAACTAAAGATAACATACTACAAGTATCAATATTATATAGAGATGTGGATAAAATAAGCATATAAAAAGCCAGGAATCTAGAATTAATATTTTTTGAATTTAATCCATTTTTAAAATTATCATCAAAACAATGGAGATAAGAGATGGAAAAGTACTGTCCATTAAATGTCCATCATTTTAGAACTAGATTAGGTTGAGAAGAAGTTGTTGGGTGGTTTGGAGCCTAGAAACCTTTGCTTCACTGATAATGGCCTTCTCCACACTAACTGGAAGTAGTGATATGCAGTATAAAAGTGTATAAAATAAAAATGTTCACCAAGAGCAATGAAGAATATTTATTGCCAAAGCAAGGAGCACTGTGGAAGATTCCTAATACCCCTCAACAGCCCATGGTCCAAGCAGTAGGGGGCACTTCTTTCTACAATGGCAGGAAGATGTCTTCCTTGATCAGACCACGGACTACCAGTGCTAATACTTTAAAAATGTTTTCTAGCCAGTTTTACCCTATCCCTGTTGGCCCAGTTCTACCAAAGCTGTTGTCTTACTGGCAGCTTTCCTGTCACTTCCATGCCACTAGCCAGAGTCTGGAGCCATTACTTTTTAAGAATCCAGCTCCCAGAACCCTCAGCTCCTATGGCTGATGGACATGCCACCTGGGAGATTCTTTTCTATATTTTTACAGGCTTTATAGGTAGCAACATCACTGTGTCTTCCAACAAGCAGATTTGTAGGTCTTCCATGACAAACTACATGATAGATTTGTGCGCATAACCTCTTTATATAAATTAGGAACCTGCTCTCATCTGTCACATGGAACTGTGGTACATAACTGTATACAAGACTTTAATATTTAAATATGGAACACAAAGTATCCGTGGCTTCTCCAGTCTCAGGCCATTTCCACACCAAACCTCATTGCCGCCATGATCTGTGCCAATCCTGGCATTGCCAGTGCCGTGACAGGAGCAGTTGTACACTGCTCCTTCCTGTACATGGCCTTCAGTAATGGAGAAGTAGCAGCATTAACAGCGTTGCACCTTCCGCATTACAGCATCCATAATGATGCCTTCTCTCTGCCCTTTCCTCTGGTACTTGATTGGTCACCTTTCTCTGGGGCCTTTTTTCGGACTGGGCAGCGTCAGATGAGTCCAGGTGTCCAGGCTCCCAGATTGGTGATGGAAGCTAGCACGATTGGCGAACCGCACATCATCAGCTAATGGGTTGATTGCATAAAGGAGGGTCAATACCGTATTTTTTCCAGTGTTGACACAGTGTGTGATATAGGCGGATTAAGGGCAGTTAGCAGTGAGACAGCAATGGGTTGCCCACAATGTCTTGCACAGCTCCTGAGCCTGTGATCATTTGTTGCTGTGGTGAGTTGACACCAGTGTGCAGAAATGGCCTTAGAGAATACTATTAATTCTGAGTGGACTTTTGGCTGAAGTCCTGGGCATGCTCTGTATGACTAGATATTCTCCTATATTTCTACCACTTGGCATGTCCCATCATCCTCCATTGTTATGCCAGAGGGCACGAGGTTAGAAGAGAATATAGACCAACTTAAACTATGATGATATGGAAACATGAGATATAGCCTGCTTTTGCAGTCATAAGCTATACAGGACCACCTCTCATACCTTTGGCTTTCAGGGACAGATAACCTTTTTTTTTTCTGTCTGATTCCTGTATATGTGTGTGTGTGTGGGGAGGGGGGTAATCTGCCAGGGCCATCATGCCAACAGGGAGGAAAAGTGGTGGGCAGGGTTAGAGACAGATGTAGGTGAGCATATTTTCTCTCTGTTTTCATCATTGACTTTTCTTTCTGCCTATCTGTAAGTCCCCAATCTCCCTCCCCCTCTTTCATTCTGCCTTTTCACCTACTGAACTGGAAGGTGAAGTGATCATTTGACAAGGCTTCTGAAAGTAAGTCTGCATCTTCCCACCTCTGCCCTGCTCTTGGGGTTCATCTTCATTTAAATAGCATTTTAATTTGATTCACATGAATTATTGTTTACATCATTGGCACCATGGTGCATAATACCCCCACTCCCATGCTGAAACATACCTTTGTATTTCTTCTTTCATTTGCTGAAATTCAGTCACATACTGAGAATAATGATGTCCTTTTTTTCACCTATTCCAAGTGATCTGAAAGAGTGTTCCAAGCAAATTTTGGAATCTTTGAGGATTTTTGGTCTGAAATGGGATTCTGAACAAAAGTCAAAACAAATGGAATACAAATAAATCCATACATGTCCTGAGTTTGAACTCTTAATTACCTGAGGCCACAAGCAGTGGTTTAAGTAGACTGTGTCTTAAAGATTGCCCAGAGAGGATGGCAAACATCCTTACATGAACTGTGCTTGGAAATAACACATTATCCAGTCTTTCTTTATTCTGCTATGAACTTGTCTGCTGGAGAAGAATTGTGTAGGGTGTTAGCATATGCGACATTACTGGGCACATACATGAGAGCACTTAACAGAGATTAGCAATCCGATACGATGATTAATGTGCTTTAACCATCCCAACCAGAGTGATTCAGCTAAAACTTGCTTGAAATGGATATAACTCTATCAGTACTGAATGAGATTGCAACTGTTTTAAATCTTGAGGCCTCCTTACATGTCTGGAAAGCAGACAAATGCCTCAGGGGGAAAATATCACTGGTAACAAGAAGAATTCAAGGAGGGGGTGGCAACGGAGCTATGTGGAGTATGCCTTATTTGGAAAACCACCATTTGAGATAGCAGTCTGAAACTCTTGCTGCAATTCTTGGGCTTTTAAATGTATGATGTCAGCTCATGCTTAAAAAAGAGAGAAAGAGAGAGAGAGAGAACAGCCTTTCTGCTACTACCAAAAGACACAAAAGGACTGAAAATAAAATGGTCAGTCACACCTTTAATTCTTTTAATCAGATGTTTTTGTTTTGATTTTTTTTCTTTTTTACAATTTGCTTTTTTTACTCCTTAATTGTCAAATTTTCTAGAACACCTATCTTTTAATTGAGCATTACCGATTAAGGGCTTGTGTTTGTCTCGGGCAAATCTTGGAAATTCCTCCTGAGTGCAACATTATGACATGTCTCCCAATGCAGGATCTCAGCTGTTGTGTTTACTACCCAGTTTTGAATAAATGTTGCAACTGTCATTGGTTGTTCTTGCTCAGTTTTATATTTAAACTGACCGTGTAATGTATGTTATGAGCGGACTTGGATCCCATGTTGGGAAAGAGTAGGACTCTACTTAATATAAAATAAATAATGGCCCTTCAGGATTTTGAAGAGGTAATTCCTTAGCTCTACTTGGAGAAGTCAAGGATTGAACTTGGAGCCTTTTGAAAACCATGTGACCAGTCACTTAACAGAGGGCCCTCTTCCTGTATTATATTGACTTATACTACATAGCAATTCATTATTGGCATGTGCAACTTCACTGATTTTTATAATTTCTGGTTATCTGTGTAACGAAAATCCATTCCCCATGCTTGAATCTGCTTCCCATATGTCATCCCCACACATAAAAAAGACACACATACCAACATTTGCCCCAGCATATGGAGCCCAAATCACAGGAAAGGTAATTCTGACAGCAACTGTTGTGAACATTTTAACTGGGCTGGCAAAGGAGGTGTAATTTACAAATAAATTTGGATAATACCTTTAAAAATAAACTGAAGGCTTGAACATCTGTTCCCATAAATGAAAATGATTACCAGCATGCTTGCATGTAGTTTTCTTGCACAGAAAAACTGCCTCACAAAAGCACTTTCGAGGTGCTGAATTTAACTGGCATTACTACTCTCTTTGTGGAGAGTGATTTACCGGAGAGCCACAACATATGTCCAGATTCAGGGTCAGCCTGTACTTGGTGAAATGGCATTTTGAAATATGCAATATGAGCACATACAACAAATCATGACATTCACAAAAAAAAAAATCAGAAAAGATCAACATACAACAACGTGAAGTCTCTAAAGGAGTTTCCTTAGGTCTTGGAACCACTTTTCAGGTTGGCCAAGCACTCAAAGGCTGTACTTCTTTTGTTTGGGAAAGAGAAATTGGTAAAATATATATATGTATAAATAATACATAAAAGTTGTTGTTGTTGTTGTGTGTTTTTAAGTCATTTCCAGCTTATGGATCTCTCAATATAAACCTATCAGGGAATTTTCTTGGCAAGATTTGTTTAGAAGTTTGCCTTCCTCTGTGGATGAGAGAGTGTGATTTGACCACGGTCAAATCACACACGTTTCTATGACTAAGCAGGGATTCGAACCCTGGTATCTAGAGTCATATTCCATGTTGGCTCAAAAAAAATTAACTACTTCTATGTAAAATAGATAAGAAATTAACTGTGATTAATTAAAATTATTTTTTCATTGAGTAGTACTAAATTTATTAAAATCCCTCACTCCTACTCGATTCTACCTATCTACTTATATACTATATTTGGAGAAGGAATCATGTGGTGTCTGAATGTTTTTGGATTACAACCTAGCCAACATAGGCAATGGTGAGGCATGCCAGGAGCTGGATTCCAGCAACATCTAGAGGGCCACATGATCCCCACACCTGATACAAATGAATCATATATATACCAAAACTGATTTTAAATAATATGATATATAATAGAAAATTTAGTTCCTTTTCCTGTTGATTATAGTGCATTTGTGAAAGCGAGATGGTGAAGACACCTGACCAGGGGAAGCGGGGGAACAGCTCATTTGAAACATGGTACTAGAGAAGAATTCTGCAGATACCAAGGGCTGTCAAAAAGACAAATAAATGAGCATATGTGCAAATAAAGCCTCAGCTCTCACTAGAAGCCAAAAAAAGACTAAACAGAGGCTATTGTACTTTGAACATGAGATGATATGACTCACTGGAAAAGACGGTAATGCTCAGTTTGGTGGAAGGCAATAAAACGGGGGGTGGGAGGCCACACTATGGGTGGATTGATTCAATCAAGGAAGTCATAGCCCTGAGATCTGAGCAGGGCTGTTAATAACAGGTCTCTGGGGGTCCCACATTCATAGGGTTGCCATATATTGAAACCATCTTAACAGCATACAACAGCAGTAGCCATGCACTTAGCATGCACCAAATTTTGGCAGCAAAGTGCAGTGTCATTTTTTTTTTAACAAAACATAAAAAAAAAATTCTGGGGAATGTGGTAGGGGAAGCAGCTGTGGGAGGTTTGTGAGACACACTTTGTCCATCCCTACCTTAGCAATTAAAAATGGTTATGTGAAATCTCCTTCAATTTTATTGTTTCATAAACACCTAAACAAAGGTCACTAAAGGAATTTTCCTATCCCTCCCATCTATGTTCATCTTCCTTCTGAGGTACACCTCCTAAAGAGGGCAGTGGCATATATGAAAGATTTCCTCACACCATCAAGTTATTATCCTCTACCTGTAATGTTCAGGACAGCTCCAATACCTGGAGAGGTTTTTTTTGAGGATTACAAAGAAGTGTTTGGAAGTGGAAAAGAAGGGATGAGATGGGAAAATTTTCTTCCATGAACTTTTCATAAGTTAACTTATTTTAGGATCCAAGCTTGTGGTTCTGGTTGACTTACAAATAAATTATACTGAAATCAAGGAGGCTTATTTCCCATAAAACATATTTAGGAATTTCAAGGCCTTAGAAACTTGAACAAGACACAATGTTTGTACATGCCAAATACTGCAAGAAAAATGTCTATTTAGGGAGTTTTTAAGAATTGTTTTCAAACAGCTTGTTTGGAATGCTTTTTTAATTTTGGATCAAATGCTCACAGTCAAAAATGCCAAAACAAATCTTCTTTCATATACACATTATACTCTGATCCCTTGTTTAAATGTCCTTTCTACAGGCCCTTTCATAATGATCAGTGGGTCTGTCCTGAAAATATGCTCTGTTGTTATTAGTGGAACTGAAGCAGTAGAGTTCCCCTTGCAACATCAGCGCTCAGCTCTTTGTCTGTGTAGCTCTCCCAGCTGTGGACATTTCTCTCCCTTTTGTGCGAACCATGTGCTGAGAATCAGTTGGCTTATTTCACAAAGGAGTGCCCCATGTTTGAAAGGCTATTAGAGGACTTCACTATGTTCGAAAGTCTGTCCAGCCCAAATCTGGTTCAAGGAGCAAGCAGCTCAATCCCAGTTAGTACTTAGATGGCAGATCGCAACTACATCTCTTTATAAGCTGCGTGTGTATGCATGTGCCTTCAATTAGTCCAGGGTTTAGTCATAGGATCATTTTCATAGGATCTGAAAGGGAGGACATTGTGTTTTATTATTGACAAAGGCACCACCCACAAAGTGCTCTTGGGAAACAACAAATCACGAAGGAGTAAGGAAGGTGTCAGTTCTTTTTCTTTAGCTGCAGGCTGTTGCATTTCCATCCAAACACCTTCCACTGACACATTTCAGAAAAGAGGATCAAAACAGGTTGATAATAAATTGCTGTATTTGCTGCTAAAGCCCAGACATGGCTCCCAGATGGCAAAGACTCCTTAGGGTTAGTGAGAATTGCTCAGAAAAATAAGACTTGCTTTACTTTTTAAAAAACTCGCCAGCATTCAATGTTTATCTTTGCCCATGAGCATAAGAATTCCATGTATTTATATGTGATCTCTAATAAAGTTAATGTTCTTTGTGCTTCAAATTGTTAATTAATTTAACCTGAATGCGTATGGCAAGGAAATTAAAAACAAAACAAAACAAAAACATCTATGTTAAGTAGGGACAGCAGTTTTATGAATCATGTAGTGATTTATGTTGTACGTACTTAGTTCTGTTAATAGGACTAAGTGATTACAACAGCATAAATGGTGCAGATATTCCTTGCTATGGTGATACACTTGAAATTCCATGCCTTCCAAGTCCTCCTTACATCTTGTGGCTAGTGGAAATGCCAGTGTTGAGCAGTTCAGATAACCCACAATTAAATACTTATGCATACTCTGAATTTTGTACATAAAATAGTACAAGACTTACAGTACATCTAAGAAGCTACATATGACTGTACCACTAAGCACAGGAGGGGGGGGACTGATTTGTGTCATGCTGAAGAAATGACTATTGATTTCTTCTTAAGAGGAAATGTGTCACAAAACTGCTGCGTGATCAATATGTATGTCTCGAATCTGCCTCCAGTGATTTTGTGTGTTAGAAAGGTACATCTTGTTGACTGCTTACTCCGTGGAGAAATTAAGAACACACAAACATGAGTGTAACATTGAATGTTATATTTGCATATGTTTTCCGTTAATTCTTCAAACAATGGCAATTTTTATTTCAAAACTCCTCCCCCACCCCCACTTTTTCCTAGCTTCAGATGCACAGTTTCCATAGCTGAAACCAATTAGTCAATCCATGCTCAAAGTCAACGTATAGAGTCACGAAAATAAACCACTCAGAAAATATTTAAGGCCTCTAAATCAAATCTACACAATGATGTGCCAGTGGGGTAGCCCACTTTGAAAACATGTTGGTGTGCAAAGTCCAGCAATGACAATCTCGGTTGTCACAGTTGTCATGGCGACTGCTCAGACAGCTGCTAGAAAGCTGGATGAGACCAATGCTTCCTGTCAGACCTGCAGCTACAGGGACAAGGCAACCCCTTAAACCTCCCCAGCCCAAAAAATGAGTACAAGTCTCAGCCAGGAATTTAGCTCAGTTCTTTGCTTGCTAAATGCAAACACCACGCCAAAAGAAACAGCTGCTTCTACCACCTGCTTGGGGCATGGCAAACCTGAAATGGAAGATAAACACAGTCCTCTGGGGTCACTGTGAAAACCAGTGGTATAGGATACTGCACAAACTATTTCAGTTTTAAACTGCTTTTATGTGTCAAAGCCTCTGACCCATAGAACCCTGGGATTTGTAGTGTGAGTCCTAACAACAGAAGTAGATCTCTCTGGCAGAGGCTTCTGTGTACTTCACAAAACTATAGTTCCTGGGCTTTCTTGTCTCCACATCTTCCCTGTGCAGGGAAAGCAAGAGGGGTGTGATGCACACTCAGCTTCCTCTTTACAGCTCAGCTAACCACAATAAGGACTCAGTCAGCCCTCAGGGTGCCAACTAAGTGTGCCTGGCTTTGCTTTTCCTCCTTCCCTTTAGAAGGAAGATGAATGTAAAACCAACTCCTGGGCTGAAAAGCCAACTGCAGAAACTCCAGCCCGAACTTTGCCTGGGGACAGGTGATGTCAGTGGAGAAGCCGTGACCTTTGGCATGTGATCTGTGGAGTGGTAACGCTAACCTTCTGCCCAAAACTAGTTTCCCATCCCAAGCTCAGAATCTTTGAATCCTTAGTCCACACCCCCTGCAGATTAGAGCATTTTCCTCGGCAATTGTTCTCTCAGGTTCTGAGAGAACTATCCTGTCCAGGCTGGCCATTTCCTCCCTGAGGTAGGAAGCCCCCTAAGGGTATATTTGTTTCAATCAGGATTTTGTCTGAACAAAATCTGCCTAGCTATGGTGTGTCCCTTGGTTCTGACTCCTGGCTTCATTTTGTTTGCTTTCTCTAATGACTCCTGAATCAGTCAGCTGCTGCTTAATCACAACAATTGCTGCCCTCAGAAGCAAAAGATAGGATGAAAATGAATCTGAAAATATTCAAGGAATCTGAGAATGATTCAAGGTAGACTTTCATGTGTGCTTAGAATAAGTTCTTCACATGCATGGTGCCTGCTGTTCCCCTCCAGCATGCTAGTAATAGTGTTAGTTTTTGTCATTCCTAATAACATGTATAGGAATGTTACATAAATGCAGCCATAGGAATGCCTCATATCACAAAGACACCAGAACACGCACAGATTTCAAAGCACAAGTGTTGTACAGTGTAATTCGAAACCCGCTTATTAAGGAGTGAACCCCACTGAATATAGTAGAATCTGATTTTGAGTAAACATGCTTTTGAATGAACAAAAAGGAATCTGTTTCCAAGTATCTAGACCACAATGCAGTGATAAGTAGTAACCAGGATGGGTTTGTCAAGAGCAAATCCTACAAATTAATCTTGCTTTTTTTTTCTTTTTGATTGGGTCACTAGTTTAGTAGATGGTGGGAATGCTGTAGATGTCATATATCTTGATTTTAGCAAAGTATTTGATAAAGTCTCTCATATTATTTTGATTAGTAAACTAATTAAATGTGGAATAAATGGGAACACTGTCTGAGGGATCCATAATTGGTTGGAAAACTATGTTTAAAGCAGAGCTTTCCAAACTTTTCATGTTGCTGACACACTTTTTAGACATGCATCATTTTGCGACACAGTAATTCAGTTTTACTAGTATACCAGAGGTAAAACTAACCCCTTATAAGAGATACAGACACATACATAAATTGTAATAACAAAATGTATGGGGACACAACATATCTGCATTGGTTAGGCCTCATTTGGAATACTGTGTCCAGTTCTGGGCGCCTCAATTCAAGAAGGATATTGACAAGCTGGAGCATGTTCAGAGGAGGGCAACCAAAATGGTGAAGGGTCTGGAAGCCACGCCCTATAAGGAGAGGCTTAGAGAGCTGAATATGTTTAATCTGCAGAAGAGAAGGTTGAGAGGGGACATGTGATGTGGCAGCCAAGAAAGCCAATGCAATTCTCGGCTGCATCAATGGGAGTATGGTGTCTAGATCAAGAGACGTACTGGTACCACTCTACTCTGCTTTGGTTAGACCTCATCTTGAATACAGTTCTGGGCACCCCCATTCAAGAAGGACATGGTCAAGCTGGAGCAAGTCCAGAGGAGGGCGACCAAAATGGTGAGAGGCCTGGAAGCCATGCCCTATGAGGATAGACTTAGAGAGCTGGATATGTTTAGTCTGCAGAAGAGAAGGTTAAGAAGGGACATGATAGCCATGTTTAAATATTTGAAGAGATGCCATGTAGAGGAAGGAGAGAGCTTGTTTTCTGCTGCTCCAGAGACCAGGACAAGGAGCAATGGATTCAAGCTGCAGGAAAGGAGATTCCACCTGAACCTCAGGAAGAACTTCCTGACGGTCAGGGCTGTCCGGCAGTGGAATATGCTGCCTTGGAGTGTAGTGGAGTCTCCTTCCTTGGAGGTTTTTAAGCAGAGGCTAGATGGCCATCTGTTGGGAATGCTTTGATGGGCGTTCCTGCATAGCAGAGGGTTGGACTGGATGGCCCACGTGGTCTCTTCCAACTCTACATTTCTATGATTTTATGATTCTATGATAGCCATGTTTAAATATTTGAAGAGATGTCATGTCGAGAAGGGAGTGGGCTTGTTTTCTGCTGCTCCAGAGACTAGGACAAGGAGCAATGGATTCAAGCTGCAGGAAAGGAGAGTTCACCTGAACCTCAGGAAGAAATTCCTGATGGTCAGAGCTGTCTGGCAGTGGAATATGCTGCCTTGGAGTGTGGTAGAGTCTCTTTTGGAGATTTTTAAGCAGAGGCTGGATGGCCATCTGTTGGGAATGCTTTGATGGGCGTTCCTGCATAGCAGAGGGTTGGACTGGATGGCCCCCGGGGTGTCTTCCAACTCTATGATTTTATGATTCTATGATCTTATGAAAACCTTTCATATATTTTTGAAAATACATGATTTATAAATAACATACATTTCCAAGACTGTAGGTGACACACCCACACACTTCAGGCAACACACTAATGTATCACGGCACACTTTTTGGAAAGCCCTGATTTAAAGAGTCATAATCAATGGCTGCACTTCACACTTGAGGGAAGTCGCAAGTGGAGTGCTGCAGAGTTCTAACCTGGGACCAATACTTTTTAATATTTTTATCAATAACTTAGATAATGGGTTAGAAGGAATCATTATCAAATATGCAGATGATAGAAAATTGGGAGGGGTAGCTAACACACTGGAAGATAGGAACAGAATTCAGGAGGACCTTGATAAACTAGAAATTTGGCCTGTTACTAATAGAATGAAATTAAATAGAGAAATATGCAAAATTCTATATTTAGGCCACAAACACCAAATGTACACTTACAGGATGGAGGATGCTTAGCTTAGCAGCAGTATATGTGAAATGGACATTGAGATTATTGTTGATCATAAATTGAACATGACCGAACACTGTGATGCTACAGCAAAGAAGGCAAATAATATTTTAGCCTTCATTAATATATAGTTTCAAGACAGGGGAAGTATTAGTCCCACTATATTAGTCAGGCCTCATCTGGAGTATTATGTTCAGTTCTGGGCACCTCATTTTAGGAACGATATAGACAAGTTGGAGCAGATTCAGAAAAAGACAACAAAGATGATAAGAGATAAGGAGAGCAAAACATGTGAAGAAAGGTTGAGGGAATTGGGTATGTTCTGCCTGGCGAAGAGAAGACTGGGGGCTGACAAAAAGTTTGTACTCTATAAATAGCTCAAGGGTTGTCATAGACAAGAGGGTGCAGGCTTGTTCCCTGCTGTCCCAGAGAATGGGACCAGCTCTAATGGTTTTAAATTACAGGATGATAGATTTTGAATGAACATTAGAAAGAACTTCTTGACAGTAGGAACTGTTGAACAATGGAACGAATTACCTAGAGAGATTGTGGGGGTCTCTTTCTCTGAATATCTTCAACAATTGGCTAGACAGCTACCTGCTGGGGATGCTTTGCCTGGATTTCCTGCATTGATTGTGGGGTTGTGCCTATGAGGCCTCTTCCAGATCTTATGATTCTATGATTCTATTCATTGTATTCAGAACTGGCCCAAGGTGTTTTAGATGTAAGACAAGATGTCACTGATGCCACATATAGAGCTGGATAAGCTTGGCAGTTGAAACATACTTCAGCATTTGTGGTGGAACTGTTCCACCACAAACAAGACAGAAGGCCAGTTTAAGAAACCCAAAGTGGATTGTGTGGCACAATTGACTCTGTTGTGCAACAGAAGAGGATGGCCAGAGAGGTTGGATGAGCAGCAAACAAATTGCTACTTCTACATCCTAGTATTTGCCATCTGAGATAATCACCATAGTTTGCCTAATAGTAGACCTGGTTGGGATGGTATCACATATCAGGATCAAGAATTATTGGGTAAAATGCAAAAATCTAGAACTGCATTCTGCGTCTATCCTGGGTGGTAGACACCAAATTGTAGCATACAAGTCTGTCAAATCAACTCTGTCTTTTGTGGTTGTGTTAGAGATATACTGCCCCCATGACAACAGCTGTGTTTTTTCTCCTCCTTGGTGAAAGAGAATGCAATTTCATTTTGTTTTTTAATGGAAGAATTCTCAATTAATACAAGACATATGAACAACAGCAAATCTTTCATGCCCATTTCTTCAATCAAAGGATAGAAATTTCAGGGGGGAAATGACGGAGGAAACAAATTTCATAATAGCAGTGTTTAAAAAATAAATAGAATTGAATATCCTTGAACTGCAAGGGATAAGAAAGGGCATCCACTTTTTATAAAGATTCTTAGTTGTATGGAATGGATTTTGCCTGCGCTGCATACAATAATGTGCATACAGAAATCAATACACAAAATCAATAAAACTAGCAGGGAAAAGGGAACCATGAAACAACTTTGAAGGGCTTTTTACATGATGAAAATGACTGTAATTATTTTTCAGGGCCCCATGAGATTGTATATCATTTGGAAGACTTTGCGGTTATTCAAAGCATTTGACTTTTGGGGTTCCTGGCTTAAAGGGAAATTGGGCAAAGTCACGAACAGGGGAGACTCTCACAAGATTCTCTTTGAGTTTTGTTGTTTTTTTGTCATATCTAATCAATTGCTAGTGATTTAATTGAGGGAAGTGCCACAAAAAAAGGGGAATCTTTTCATCCCATCTGTTTTCCTAGATAGAATAATTCCCCCAAATTGCTATTTGCCCTGCAGTGGGATATTAAATGCTTTAAAGCAGGTGTAGAGGACAAGTGGCCTTTCAGATATCGTTTGCTGCAATTATTCTAAGCCTTCCCCAGCAATGGTGAAGACTGATGGAAGCTGGAACGCTTGTGGTCCCCTAAGGGCCTTCAATTCCCCTGAGTTTCACCTTTACAAGGAAAATCTTATTTCAGAGAGAAGGTCAGAGGCCATTTTTTTTTTTATTTTTTTATAATAAACTTTATTAATAATAAACAATAACAACAATCATAGACAAATAATAATTATAATAAACAATAAAACATAAACATAACGCTAACAAAATAAAATCAAAAACAATTAACATAAAACACCTAACAAAAATTTACAATCAAAAAACACTCTAAGCCAATAATTATTTAGAAACCATCTATATTTTCTGAAACTTCTTCTTCCATCTGAAAGTAATATTATTTCCCTTTTTTCCATTGGTATTCCCAATCATTACAAGAAATCTCTCAAATCCTTAGTATCAATCAAAACTCTTTTTACCATCGCTATTATACCATGAGCTTCAAAAATGTTAGCATATTTTCCCATTGTTTCATAAAGTTTTCCTTACTTCCCCCGTAGTATACAAGTTAATTTATCCATTTGAACTGTGTCTATCAATTTCATCCCCCAATCTTCTAACGTTGGCATCTTATTATCCTTCCATTTATAACCCAAAAACCAACCTTGGTTGGTGTTATAAAAAAAGTTGCTTTCCTACCTTTTTTTCCCAAATTGCCCCACATTGATAATAAATTATTCTGGAGCTAAATTAAATTTGATACCTATCAGCTCAGTTTGCTTATGTATTTCTTTCCAATATTCTTTTACTATTTTACAAGACCACCACATGTGGTATGGGAGCCCACCTTTTTCCCCACACTTCCAACATTTATTAGAACATTTTTTCTCTCATGCATTTTCTGTGGGGAAATCCCAACTTAAGTACTTTTATCACATTTTCTCTCAAATCTAAACACATCGTATGTTTGATAGTTCTAACATTTTTTCCCCATTGCTCCAACGGAATCAAATAAAAATTTTTGGGCCCTTTTTAACCATTGGTAATTTAATTACATCATCTTCTGTAAACCATTTTAATAAAATTTTATAATCTGAGATAATCTTAGGTTTATCTGATACAAAAATCACATTTAACTCTTCTTTTTTTAATTATAATTATTTTTTTTGATATCATTCTTCACTTTCTCTCTCAACTGTCTAAAAAGGGAGAATCATTTTAACCCCGCTTTTTTAAATCTTGTTATTAACTTAAATTTTGGTTTTGTTTAATTTCTACAAGATCTCTATATCTTATCCATTTATCAAATAAGATATTTTCTTTTTATAGTAAGCTTCATGTGGGGAGATCCATGTAGAGTTTTTAAACAAATTTTTAGGCGTATTTTCCCCAAAACTTTAAATAAAGCTTTTTTTTAAATAATTTTTAAAATTCTTTCTTTTCTTTTTTTGTACCACAAATAATAATGCCACCCTTTTCCCCAGCCCACCCCCCTTTTTTTCAATAATTTTTTTTATCTAACCTAATCCAATTCTGGATCCAATTAAATGCACACGAATGAAAATTTAAAATTTTAAATTTGGTAATGTGGGCCCCCCTCTCTTTCGCATCTACCAAAGTTTTCATTTTAATTCTTTTTCCCCCCCAGAAAAACTATTTTCCCTCTTTCCTTTTTGTATAATTGGGATAGTCTGGAAAAGATACAATGTTTGGTAAATGCCATCTTAACTGTATTAATCTTTCCTAACCAAAAAATTAAATTATTCCAATTTTTTAAAGTTTCTTGTTATTTCCTTCCATGTTTTCAATAATTATTCTTATATAAATCAGAAACTTTGTTTGTAAATGTAATTCCCAGGTATTTAACCTTCGAGATCAATGTAAAACCTGTATTTGTCTTACCTTTTTTTTCCATTTCTGTAATATTTTTAGTCAAAATCATTGTTTTTTCTTTATTAATTTTTAAACCAGAATATTTTCCAAAATTGTTTAGTATTTTTTTTAATTCACTAAAATCTCCATCCCTATATTCCAAAGTTAACACCACATCATCAGCAAATACTTTCATTTTATATTTTTATTTGTAATTTAATACCTCTAATTCTTTATCCTTTCTAATTCTTTGAATCAAAATTTCTATTACTAATAAAAATAACAAGGGTGGGGGGGGCCCCCTGTCAGTTTCCCTTTAATTTTCAAATTCTCATTTTTTTCCTTTTAAATTATCAGAGCATATTGCATTGAGTATATTGCTTTCAACCAAAAAAATTTTTTTCCCCTAATTGTTTTTATAACATATTTTAAACATAAACTTCCAATTAACAGTATCAAATGCTTTTTCAATATCTATAAATAATGCAATTAATTTTTTCTGAGGATGTTTTTCACAATATTCTAAAATATTAATTATATTCCTGATATTTTTTTTATATACCTACCCAAAAGAAATCCAGCTTGATCTTCTGAAATTACTTCATTTAAACTAATTTAATTTTTGAAATTTTTAAATAATTTATAATCACAATTTAATAGTGAAATCCGTCGGTAATTTTTAATTTCTGTGGGGTCTTTTTTTTTATAATTAAGGCTATCAGCCTTTTCCAAGTATGGGAAAACCCTTTTAAAGCATCATTCATAATTTTTTAAAATTGGTCCAAATTCATTCTGAAACACTTTATAAAATTGAGAGGGAAATCCACGGGACCCGGAGATTTCCCTATTCACTTTTTGAATTGCATAATTACCTCTGATAACTTAATAGGGCCATTTAACTTTTCTCGTTGCTCCTTTTAATATGTAAGTTTTTTTTGCTATATATATATCTATAAGTTCATCCTGAAGATCTTGTTCTTTATAAAGTGTTGTATAAAAATTTTTGAATCTTTTGAATCTGCTGAAAATTTTAAACGTTTCTCCACCCCTTTAAATTTTAAAATTTAATGTTTTTCCTTTTTCTCCTTTAATTTACTCGCTAACCATTACCTGTTTTTTCCCCATTCAAAATAGTGCTGTTTGGTAAAAATCAGCCTTTTTTTAAATCTATTTTATCCTCGTCTCCAATTGTTTTCGCAATATTTTAACTTTTTAGATATTGTCCTTTTGATGGATTTTCATTCAGTTCATCTTTTTTCCCTTTTTTAAACCCCTTTCCAATCCTAAAACTCCTTTCTTTCTTTTATTAATTTCCGCATTACGTTGGATAAAAAAACCTCTTTTACCGCTTTAGCTGAATCCCATACTGTTGTCAATTTAACTTCTTTATCTAAATTTTTCAAAATTTTTCTCTGTGATATTTCTAATTTTATTAACAAATTTCTCTTCTAATAAAAATTTTTCCCCTTCATTCCCCAAATTTACATTTTTCCAGTTCTATATCTCAAAACTAACATAGTTGGTTTTGATCAAAAATTTTTCCGTGGCCATTCCCTCTTCTCAACCATCCCCGCCAATGAGTTTGAAATCAAAAACATATCAATTCGTGACGAGGAGGCAGGGGCTTGAATAAAAAAATAATTTTAGTTAAACCATATTTTAATTCCCGGTATCAACTAAGTCTAAATTTAACATCAAATTATCAAACGATTCTGGTAGTTTCCTTTGCTTTCTTTTTTTTCGTTCTTTGCCTTCCTATCTATTTTTGGTTTCACCCCATTCCAATACCTAACTATTATCCATTATAATCCAACTCCAAGATTATCTTACTTAAATTTTTTATAAAATTCTTTTGTTTTTTTTGTGGACCATATATACCAATTATTAATATTTTTTGATTCTGCGAATTAATTTCCACTGCTATAAACCGACCCCCCTCTCTTTTATCAACTCCTTAGGGTGTAATTTAGGGTTTTAAAATATAAAACAACTTTTTTTTTTGGTTGCTACATAATCATGACCTAATTTCTTATTTCCTATCATATATTTTTTTTCCCTTTTAACCCGGATTTCTTTCAAGCGTATAATTTAAATTTTTTTTTTTCAATATAGTAAAATATTTTCTTTCTTTTTTGGGGAGTTTATCCCCCTTTAAAATTGGAAAAATCCTAAGTCATCGAGGGGCACCAAAAAAAATTATTCAATTAATTCTATCTCCCTAAAATCTACCTCTCTTTTTTTTTTGATTCGTTTTCCCATATCCAATTTTTTGCTTCCTTGTTTTTAATGTCTTCTTTTTTTTTTTAACTGACCATCTTTCCTTTTTCCATTTTATATGGTCTTTGTCTTTTTTCTTTTTCATATCTTTTCATAAAAATTTTCGCCTCTTTGGGCTGTTTTTTTTGACTTGTTTTTCCCGGGAAACCCAAAAACTAAGTCCACCCAATCTTCCCCATCGGTATAATATGTTTTGCGATTTTAAAAAATTGGTAGAAATTTATATTTCTTTTTTTTAAAAATTTTTGATGGGAAAATCTTTTTAAATATGAACTCTTGTCTTGTCAATTTTGATCTGTTTCTAAGTTCTTTTGTATTTAAATTTCCCCTCTTGTTTTTTTCCAGACCAACTGAATCATTATATCCCTGGGGTTTTTTTCTCTCGCCGCTCTAAATCTATCCTGTAAAATTTTTTTATTCCCATTCCATTTTTTTCCGTGGAATATTTAGAAATTTCCCCCAATGGGGAATTAAACCCTTTTATATAAATTTTCTTCTCTTTGTTCCATAACCTCTAATCTTAATGAAATTTTTTAGCTTTTAAATCCACTAAACTTTCTCATTGTAATTGTTCTTGTTGTCTAAAAAGTCTTCCAATGTCTCTTCTGTTTCCTTAGTTTTGGTTTCCCAAATTTGGGAAATATTTGAGTATCCTTTTAAAACATCCTGTAGTCCCCCTAATGCTCTTTTAGGTCTTTCAATTCATTCTTGAAATTTCTTTATCTCTCCTCTTAATTTCTTCATTTCTTGCCTAATCTCAAATTTTATGTTTCTTATTTCTTCCAACAAAATTGACTGATATTTGTCTACTTACTTTGTTCAGGTTTTGTACTGGTTAAGTATTTTTTTCTCTGATTAGTCGATGTAGTCACTTTGTTTGTCCTGAAGTCTTTTGTTATAAATTTCCCAATAGAGAGAAGTGATGTTGAAAGTAAGATTTTTTGTGCTCCTTTTCATAGACTTAAAATTCCTAAAAAACCTTTAAATCAAACAACAAATTCATATAAATTCAATTACTATATCAATATTAAAAATTTAATTACACTTTCAATTTCAAATTTTTCCAAAATTTATTAGCTTATAGAAAAATTAAAATACATATACTATTTCTCCAGATATATCAAAATTTTTAAATTAATGTATTACTAAAATAACTAAATATATATTATTTATATAATGCAATAGATAATCTATATCAAGACTGCCTGATACTTCCAAATTTTTATAAAGAATTCTTTCAGCAACAAAATTTTTTTTCCCCTTCACAACCAAATTAGCTCAATAATCCCTCTTCTTAAATTAATTAAATTAAATTTTTTTTCTTTAAAAATTAATTACCCACGTACTTAAAATTTACTACCTCTTAAATAATATCTAATGTTCTATTATATTCTATTATAACAAATAACAGATTTTTAACAATGTTTTAATTTATATATTTCATTCACCACTTAGCTTTTCTTCCAAGTGCTTAATACAAACCCCCCTTTTTTTATTTCAACAGATTGTCTCTTCTCTAAACTACTTCCTCCATTCTCTCCCACTTTTTCTTCCCTAAAAGGTAATTCTCTTGATTCTCTCAGTTTCAGTTCTCTCAGTTCTCAAAGTTATTTTCCAAACTTAAAAGTGGCTAAAAAGCACTTGCCCAAGTTCTTTCTTCTCCTTTTATCCTTGAAGTTTTCCCCCCTTTTTCCTTCTAAACGC
The DNA here is from genome assembly GCA_948472985.1 of Iguana delicatissima. Lineage (NCBI taxonomy): Eukaryota > Metazoa > Chordata > Lepidosauria > Squamata > Iguanidae > Iguana > Iguana delicatissima. Next base: position 661,504 of record CAOKZL010000734.1, read on the forward strand.
CATGCCCGTCCCGTTCAATATGTTTTCTTATAAAACTTCTCCCCGCTGCCGCCATGTAATCCCTCTCTCACCTTCGCCGCCCAAAAATCCCTCCTTCCTACGCCCCTTGATTAGTTATTTATTATCTTCCTCTTTTAAATGTCCAATACACTCCCAAATACACCCGGGGAGAAATTTCTTCCCTTAAATTATATTCAATTTTCTTTAAAAAAATAATTAATCAAAATTTCATGATAAGTCCACCACTAGCCTTCAGCTATTATGCACAGGAAACGCTCCCTTCTTCCACTAGCGGTTGCTAAAAAATCTTTTTCCCTGCCAAACCACGCTGAAGGCTGGAAAAAAAAAAACTCTATCCAAATCTTTCTGTCCCCATCTTCCAAGGTACCTCCAACTAAAAGGAAACTTAAATCCACCTTACATTTAATCTGAAGCTTCTCCGCTCCTTTGAGGGGAAGACAGTTCGCGGTGCCACTTAAGGCTAAAGGCTTTGCCAGCCGACTCAGGCTGCCCGATACCCTCCCTTTTTCGCCGCCAACCAGAGGGAACACCCACTTCAGCTCGAGGATATTTCCATCTTGGAGCCCCCTTTTCTTTTCCCATACCACGAGGATCTTTGGATGTATTTTTAAACACTTCTTTTGTCATTAAAAATTTCCCCTTTCCCAGAGCTTACGGGGAATCTTTTCCACGGCGCCATTGACGAACCGGAAGCCGAGGCAGCAGTCGTCGGGCCCTTTCAGCATAGGCTGTTATAGTGCTATTATTCCACTTTCAACATCCTATGGAATCCTGGGGTTTGAGTTTAGGGAGGGGCATTTGAATTCTGCCAGAGAGCTCTTTGGCCTCAGAAACTACAAACCCCAGAATTCCACAGGAGGCTGAAAATAGAATAATCCTATAAAGCCCAGTGCAGAAATAGCCAGAGAAACTATGTGGAGGAATGAGTTAACCCAGTGCAGTTATGATTAGATGTTTGAGGAAGGTTCAGACCTTTAAAAAAAAAGTTGGGTGCTACATCTTCTACATAGAAACAGTGTCTCTGAAAACTTCACGCAATGTAAAATCCATAGAAATTATTTATTTGCGCTGTGACTGCCTGTGACTGAAAAAATGTTTTTACAGGGGAAGCCAACTGTCATTTCCTGCTGGAGAAGATTAATGCGATGTAACATTAACACAAATAGTACAAGAGCCACAGGAAGAACTATTATATGCACTGGCAGGTTTGGGGAAAATGATGTGTATGATCTGTGTATGTGCCTGTGTGCAAACACACACACACATCATTACAAATACTTGCCACCACACATGCACAATTTTTGCAGCTGGAAAATCCATTGCCCTGATCCTCCCCTGTGTTTTATGGCTGTGTTAGTCAGGAAATTATTTTGCTACCCAGATTGATGACATGTGCAATATAAAAGAATGGTGTGTATGTGAATGCATTCAGGGTATCTTTTGCTCTTCGTTGAGTAGCAACAGGAGGGGAACTATGTAGCTGTCTGGCAGAAAACATATTTAGCATGCAGAAGATTCCAAGTTCAGTCTCTGTCATTTCAGGTTGAGGCAGCAGGACATGGGAAGCAGGACTCCATACCCTATGCCTCTGCAGAGCTGGGGCTATCCAGTTAAAACATGAGCCACTGGCTAGAGTAATGGCAGCTGGTGGCTTCTGTGTCCATGGAGTGGTGCATCTGTTCTGTTTGTTTGTTTTTGCATGCTGAACTTTAAGGGTGCTGTCCAAGTTGCTGAACCCATTCCCCCAAGTAAATTCAATAATTCCTTTAAACTAAAGCCCTGAGCAAATTCAGTGCCCCTTGAGATATGGGAAGCATGCTATTCTCTAGATAGTGTTAGGTTGCAGTTCCCAGAAGGCCTAACCAGCACAGGCAGTGGTGAAGAATGCTGAGAGTAGCTGTCCAACAATATCTGAGGGTCTACCCATATGATTCCTTCCCCTGCCTCAATGTAGCCTTGCAGTGTAAGGCGCAGGAACTTGGATGTGAACAGTACTTGCAGAGCAATTCTTACTGCTTGGCACAGGGTTCCTTCCTCTAACATCGCAGGAAAGTCCCAGTCAAATTATCTCTTTGTTATATGGGACATAGGCAAAATATTTAATCAAAACAGAACTGCTAAGGAATTTCACTCACTGTGACAAAGGTATTCCAATAGGAAATCATATTATGATGGAATACTATTTCTGTCCAAAAACACATTGTACTGCATTCCTAGGAAACAACTGTGTGCATTTAAAAAACTGTTGACAACATTTTCAACTTCATCACAATTCCAGTGTGTGTTTTGAGGCCATTCAGTGTGGCCTAATGCTGGGAAGTTGATGTGGATATTGTTAATATGTGGTAAGCATTTTTGTGCTACAGATTGCTTCCAGTGAATTAAAATTCCCAAAGGACTGTAAGAATAAAAATAAAACCAAGCCCCACATGGCTTATCTCCCACAGGGAACTTCCTTGAAATGTTAATTATTTCTCACAAAATCTGTACATGAGAAATGAAAACAAAATTCCTTTTCTCCTGCATAGAGCTACAGAAGTGCTTCATGAAGAAGTGAGGAAGTGAGGCAGGGGGAAGGAAGGAGCTGTGAACTATATGGGGCTTCCTACTTAAGATGCTGAGCAAAAGAACTCTTGTTCTGTAAATGTAATATAGACATTTGTGTAGTTCCGTGTATGAATTTGCTTACGTGCACAGACACAGGCTACTTGCCTCACTCTGGTTCACTTCAGCTATTCCACCCCACCCCACCAAGAACTCCCTTCCCTGAAGAAGCACACATTAGCCTTTTCTTCCTAGTGGAGATGAGAATAGCAGTATCTACAAAATCACACATCTGTTAAAGTTTCTCTTTATGGCATCATATTTTGGTGAAAACCTCAGTTTAGTGACTGAGCAAGAATGTTACAGTGGTGCTGTGATCCATTCAATCCTGTTCTACCTAATTGGGGGGCGACCACATCATCGGGAAAATATATCATATATTATTAAAACTAGAAACTGAACAGATAATAATTAAGGATTTTATGATTAAATGGTCAAGGGATTTAGGATATTCTATTGAGTTAGCTGAATGGAGAAAGGCCTGGAATATAAATGTAAAATTTACAAGAAGTGTAAATTTGAGAGAAAATTTCTATAAAATGTTATATCGATGGTATATTACACCACAAACTATTGCCAGAATGTTTAGCAGTTATTCTAATAGATGTTGGAAATGTGGTAAGAAATTAGGAACAATGTATCATATGTGGTGGGAGTGTAAGAGGGTAAAGGAATATTGGGGGGAAATTCATAATTTAGTTAAAAATATATTGGAAATCGATTTGAAACTTAGTCCGGAGTTATATTTGTTGAATATGTTTGTGGGAGCTAACCAAAAGTACCAGAAGCAATATGGTAGAATTCTTCTATATATGGTGACGGCCACAAGAATTGTCTACGCTTTCAACTGGAGAAGTCAAGAGATACATTCGCAGGATCAATGGATATTGAAATTATATGAAATGTTTCAAATGGATTTGTTGACTGCATTAATGGATGATAAGATTGATAAGGTTAAAGTCGAAAAGGAATGGTCCTTAGTGGCCAAAATCTGGAAAAGGGACTGGAAAGAGGTTTATATAGAATGAGAGGTTTATATTACTATCTGTTATTCCTGTATGTGACACTTGTTTATTTTTTTTTCTACCTATGTCTATATGTTTATTATTGTCAATAAAAATATTAAAAAAAACCAGTCCTGTTCTACAGGTTGAATATACCTCTTAAGCCTTATTCAGCAACTATATTATGAGCCAGCTATCTTTGCCTAGAGAACAAGATAAGCACTTCTGCCAGACATAACAACACATGATGCCACATCCACATCCCTACGTAGTATCCATCTTGTCCAGAATTGCCAACAATGTTTCTGTAGCTCACTGACAATAAAATACAGTCAGCCCTCCAAATCTGTGGGTTTGATTTTCACAGATTTGATTATTTGCGAGGTTCTTCAACTCCTGCCTCCCCCACCTCAGGCACTTCTTTCTAGAGGAGCCTCTCTCTTGGAAGCTCCAATCAGGCCATGTAGCCCTTTTAAAAACTCAACTCTGGTCATCCTCTTCCTCTACCAGCTGCTGCCTGGCCAGCTAAGAAAATTGTAGCTCAATTTCTTAACACCACAAAACCTCTCACAAAGCCCCACACACCCAAAGAAAAAGATGGGTGAGAGAGAGAAAGTATAGGGCTACCATGCCAATTCACACCCTTTCCCTCTCCTTTCCCTTAGCTGGTTTGGACCCTGGGTGCCCACTCTCTCCATCATGCCTGGACCCCACCCCTTTTACTTACACACACACACACATACAAACACAAACACACACATTTGATATTTAAAATTTTTCCACATTTTGATGGTCCTGGACCCCTAACCCTACTGAATGTGGAGGGCCAACTGTATAGCATTTCCAAAAGTGACAGAAAACTAAATAATATGCTCTCCAAAAAATTGAACAAATGATTGCTTTAGGATCTGTTTTTACCTATGAAGCAAACATATTGTTTACCTTTCTAAAGTTCTGGCCCACCAACATGAAAGTGATAAAGTAGAGTGTCTGTACCTGCAGATTCTGTATCCATGGATTCAACCAACCATGGGTTGAAAATATTCCCCTGTCTCCACAAAAAAAAAGTCTCAAACTTTGATTTTGCCATTTTATATAAGGAACACCATTTTACCACACCACTGTACGTAATGGGACTTAAGCATTCACAAATACTGGTATCCACAGGGGGTCCTGGAACCAAATCCTAGTGTATACTGAGGGCCCACTGTAGTTTCACCGTAAGCAAACTTACTTTAATATCCTGTGCTTGGGAAAAATGAAGGGTCCTTTTTAACCATCCATAGGAAAATCACTTGGTTTATTTTACATAGCTTGCCCACTGTCTTCATCTGGTGCTTATGAAAATATCTCTCCTGTTGTGTTAGACATTTGGAAATAGCAGTGAAATGAAATATCTTTCTTTGTTGCTTCAACTTTCTGCATAGTTTGTTTTATGGATTACAGTACTTTAATGTTTGTTATTCTAGAAACATAGGGATATAAGTTCTCTCTATGGCAAAGTGAGCACTAATTCTTTGGAACTATTTTTTTCCTTCTAGTTATTGATATTTTCAGCAATAATTTTATGAAAAGGCAGTTTAATAGTTACTTTTGAGTTACACTATGATATCACTTTTGAATAATTAGAAATGTTTCTTGTGGCTTTGATCTGTTACCAGTCAATATTAGTAATTTTAAATTATACTTAATTTTAAATGATACTTTTAATGGAAAATTTTTCGCTTTTGTCTTACATCCAAGGATGTCAGGACAGTGTACAATCAGATTGATTCAAACAATTTAGAACAATTTTGAATGGTGAAACAACAAAAATAAATTGACGTTTTAAAACATATTGAACTATTCAGTCTTTGAAAACAAGTTAATGTTCAACCATATATGTGTACAAAATAGATAAAATAATTAGACCACAAAGGATTTAATTAACAAATTGGTTTTATATATTTAAAACGTTCATAATATCAATGAATTAAAATTCACTAACAGTTCAACATTAACACAATAGGACTAACACTAATGTTTTTAAGCTCTGTCTGGTGCCTTATGGAAGAAGAGAAGAGGAAATGAAAGGATGCCCTGAATTAATTATTTTACCTTGGCCTAGATGCGAATTGATGGCAGTTGACAAAGAAGATGATACACCAGAATGATAAATTCTTCTAGCCTCTTGTGTTGTATGTTTCCATTGTGCAAGCTGCAGCAGGAGAGAAACTGTTGTTGTTGTGTTGTTATTTGCTGTCAAGTCAGCTTGGACTTATGGTGACCCTATGAATAAGATGTTACCCCAAAATGTAGGTGTCACAAGGGCCACCCCACGATGCCCAATACCTCCTTGCAAAAGTGGGGAATGAATTAGTTCAAAGAGGAGGCTTGCGAGAGGGGGGTAACTTAATGAGACTTTTTCTACTAATGTTTACATGCACATGAAGGAAAAGAACCAGCCAGAGATTCAAAAGTAAGCTAAAAATGTGTTTTATTGAGGGGAATTCACTCATGCATGAACACAAAATACATACAGTCAAACATTCGTATAAGAGCTAACTGAAGGAGAAAGGGAAAAAATTGTGGATGGAAAGGCTGAGGGGTTTTTTGGGGGGGGGGATTATAATTACCAGTCCAAAAGAATAGTGAAGAAGTTGAAATGTGGCTTAAACTTGTGTCTAAGGGCAGACCAGATCAGGATTCAGGGCAATAGAGTGAGGTCCAGCATTTCATCAGACTACATCTGACTTCTCAAAACCAGGGGCTTATATACACTGTTTCCCTCCCGGAAGAGGTGTGAGTTGATTGCTCTCCCACCCTAGGAGACAATGGGAGTTGCAACACAGACAATGGACTATCAGCCCACTAATGTTTGGAGTATTTGGATGACAAAGACATAATGTGTGTTGTAATAGCTGTCTATTGTGGGTGCTATGAAGAAACAGGAAGGAGTCCAGAGGGGATGGCTATCTGTCAATCAGTATCCTGGGGGGCTTCTCACAATTGCATTTCCTGGGAAAACTCTAGCTTCTGCTTAAGCCTATTATCCACAGGAATGGTGTTTGTTTGCCTGACAAATGATTTAGCCTTACCTGAAGGGTGTTTAGGTTGACCTGCCTCTCTTGTTTACAGTCAGGTTTCTTCCCTCGCTTGGTTTGACCTCTCTCAGGCTTAATTTTGATATCAGAGCCAATTAATACAGTTGCCAATCCAATATGGTGCCAATTATGTATGGTGCCCATCCAAACCATACTGATATCGGGGACCCCCAAAGCGAGGCCTTACAGAGAGACGTCCAAGAGTCCCAGTTTCATCAGCTACCCTGCTCAGATCTTGCAAACTCGGGGCTGTGGTTTTCACAGCCACGCAATAGGATAGCCACAGAAGACCAAGCTTAAGTTCATAACCCTACTAATTTCAAGGCTGTTTTCTTTTTTAAAAAATCTATAGCAGACAGAGATTTTTCCATATTCTGTTGCTTCTTCTAGTCTTCATTACCTGATTAGCTATATTGCTTGTCCTATATAGTCCCAGGATAGTGTCATATGTCTGAAATTTCAGTGATGTAGCAGCAGCAGCAGCTGGTATTTGTCAAATGATGTCATTATTAAAATTACAAATTCCCTGTAGGTTTCTCCGAACCAAATAGGGATCATTTAAATATCAAGATAGATATTTCCATCAGTATGATAAAGATCACCTGAGTGGCTGTGCTTCCTAGAAGTGTGTGCACATTAATTTTTGTCTTGTGTTATCAACTATTGTGACATAAAAACTGATCCAGAATAAATACCTAATGTTCAAGCTGTCCAGATACTCCCAGGCTGTAATGCAATAGTCTCAATTTAAATATCCAGAGATTTTAGTCCAATCTGAACTGCCCAAAAGAAAACTATGGACACACTGGTATCACCAGTAATAATACTAAGCAATAACATACAGTGCCTTTTGGATGTTCAAAACATACATGTTCTCATTATCCTATCTAAAACTGGTCAGTATTATTATCTCCAAGATAAAGATGGTGGTTTCAGAAGTAACTTAGGTATACTAGCAAAACTAGGCAGTAAGTCTGCAGTAAAACTTACCTTTAACAGAATAAAGATTAAAAATTGTTCTCTCTTCTGGGTTGGCCTAAAAGTTCTGTGCAGTGATTTATCAAAATGAAATAAATTTTTGGTCACACAAGTAAGGAGAAATTTAAGCTGATTTCCAAAAGAAACCTCCATGTGTAGTTCAGTACTGCAAATCTCAGGCAAAAATGGGCAATTCATCTCCCTCCAGATACTGCTGCAAATCCCAGAATTGTTCGCCATTGGCTGTGCTGGCTAGGATGAGTGGGATTTGCAGCCCAACATCTGGAAGACAATGGCCCTTTCCGCACCTTACCTTTTTTTGGCTCTGGGGTGCGGGGATCATGCAAGCAGCCTTCAGCAAGAGGCTCTCGCATCCCCGCTGCTTTAGCTCTGCATGAGCTGCCTGCTCCTGAGCAGGCAGTGCGAGAACCCTGCCTCTTCCTTCCGCAGCACAGTCTGGGAGTTTCCCAGGCTGCGCTGGAGCAGGAAGCACGAGCGCCAAGGCTCTGGAGGCTCCACACACACAGCAAGTGCATGCAGGGCCCTGGAGCAATGTGCAATTGTGCACCACTTTCGGCGGAAAGCTGAAAATGAAAAAGTGCATCAGTGGTGCCTGCCCTACCCTGGAGCATCGTGCGATTGTGAGTGCATCGTGCAGATTGCTCCTCACAATTGCACGATGCTCGAGGGGCCCTTTTGCATGGCAAATAGCATGCGAAAAGGGCCAATGAGTTGCCTATCCATGCTCTATTTGAATGGGACATTGATGGCTTAGTGAGTTTCATGTGGAGGAGTCGAGAGAGTATAAGGGACACTGTTTGGATTTGGATTTCAAAAACTACCATCATAGTGTTACTTGAAGAGGCCACAAGGGGATCAAATATTCTAGATCTGATCCTGACCAACAGGGATGACCTTGTTAATGAGGTAGAAGTGGTTGGATCTTTAGGGGGGAGTGACCATGCCCTATTGCAATTTGGCATTCAGTGGGAAGGAGAAGATAAGGGTAGCCAAACACTCATCTTAGATTTTAAAAAAGCGGACTTCAGTAAACTTAGGGAGCTGCTGGCTGGAATTCCGTGGTCAAGAATAGTGAAAGGGAAAGGAGTTCAGGAGGCATGGGAGTTCCTTAAAAGGGAGATACTGAAGGCACAGTCTAAAACTGTGCCAATAAGGAGGAAAAATGGAAGGCATCTGAGGAAACCAGAATGGTTGACTAAAGAACTCTCAGCTGAGCTAAGTGTTAAAAGAAACATGTATAGGAAATGGAAGAAGGGGGAAACCACCAAAGAAGAATTTAAGCAAGTGGCCCGGAGATGTAGGGAGGAGGTCAGAAAGGCTAAAGCACAGAATGAACTTAGGCTGGCCAGAAACATTAAAAACAATAAAAAGGGCTTTTTTAAATACGTCTGCAGCAAAAGGAAAAAGAAGGAGACGATAGGGTCGCTGCGCAGAGAAGATGGAGAATTACTCACAGGGGGAAGGGAAAAGGCAGAACTACTTAACACCTTCTTTGTCTCAGTTTTTTCCCAGAAGGATACAAGCACTCAACCTGGCGGTTGGGGAGCAGGTGAGGAAGCAGGGGAAATGAGGCACATAATAGGTAGAGAGGTGGTACAGGAATACCTGGCCACACTGGATGAATTCAAGTCTCCAGGGCCAGATGAATTGCATCCTAGGATATTAAAAGAGCTGGCAGAGGTCATTTCGGAACCGCTTGCTATAATCTTTGAGAAATCTTGGAGGACAGGAGAAGTTCCAGCAGACTGGAAGAGAGCAAATGTTGTCCCCATCTTCAAGAAGGGGAAAAAAGAGGACCCAAATAATTATCGCCCAGTCAGCCTGACATCAGTACCCGGAAAGATCCTGGAGCAGATCGTTAAGCAGTCAGTTTCTAATCACTTAGAAAGCAAGGTGATAATCACGAGAAGTCAACATGGATTTCTCAAAAATAAGTCATCCCAGACTAATCTTATCTCTTTTTATGAGAGAGTTACTAGCTTGATAGATGAAGGGAATGCTGTGGATGTAGCATACCTCGATTTCAGTAAGGCCTTTGACAAAGTTCCCCATGACATTCTTGCAAAGAAACTAGTAAAATGCAGGCTGGAAGGGCTACTGTTAGTTGGATTTGTAATTGGTTGACCGACCGAACCCAAAGAGTGATCACGAATGGCTGCTTCTCATCCTGGAGAGAAGTGACTAGCGGGGTGCCACAGGGTTCTGTCCTGGGCCCAGTGCTGTTCAATATATTCATCAACGACTTGGATGAAGGAATAGAGGGCATGCTCATCAAATTTGCAGATGACACCAAATTGGGAGGGGTTGCTAATACACCAGAGGACAGGATCAAAATTCAAAATGACCTGGATAGATTGGAGAGCTGGGCCAAAGCTAACAAAATGAAATTCAACAGAGAGAAGTGTAAGGTTCTACACTTAGGTAGAAAAAATGGAATACAGAAATATAGGATGGGGGACATGTGGCTGGATAGCAGTACGTGTGAAAGGGATCTAGGAGTCTTAATAGATCGCAAGCTGAACATGAGTCAGCAGTGTGATGCGGCAGCCAAGAAAGCCAATGCAATTCTTGGCTGCATCAATAGGAGTATGGTGTCTAGATCGAGGGAGGTACTGGTACCACTCTACTCTGCTTTGGTTAGACCTCATCTTGAATACTGTGTCCAGTTCTGGGCACCCCAATTCAAGAAGGACATGGTCAAGCTGGAGCAAGTCCAGAGGAGGGCGACCAAAATGGTGAGAGGCCTGGAAGACATGCCCAATGAGGATAGACTTAGAGAGCTGGGTATGTTTAGTCTGCAGAAGAGAAGGTTAAGAGGGGACATGATAGCTATGTTTAAATATTTGAAGGGATGCCATGTAGAGGAAGGAGAAGGCTTGTTTTCTGCTGCTCCAGAGACCAGGACAAGGAGCAATGGATTCAAGCTGCAGGAAAGGAGATTCCACCTGAACCTCAGGAAGAACTTCCTGACGGTCAGGGCTGTCCGGCAGTGGAATATGCTGCCTCGGAGTGTAGTGGAGTCTCCTTCCTTGGAGGTTTTAAAGCAGAGGCTAGATGCCATCTGTCGGGAGTGCTTTGAGGGTGTTCCTGCATAGCAGGGGGTTGGACTGGATGGCCCGTGTGGTCTCTTCCAACTCTACATTTCTATGATTCTATGATTCTATGATTCTATGACAGAATAATCAGTTCAAACAATTTCTATCAGACTATAATCTAGGGCAGTAATCTTGATTGCCATATTGAAAAGATAGTCTCAACCCTCCCCTGAAGTGGTCCTTATCGTTATTTGGGATTGCCAACTGTGTACCACCATAAAAGAGGAAAGGTATCACCAAAAAGGAAATCAAAAGAGTACACAGGTTTGTACATTTGCATTTGATAATTTGTATGTGTAGCTGCAAATTTAGAAATAAAAGAAATACAGTATGTCTCACCATAGTGGGGAAAACTGGCCTGTGTAACTGTAGAGTCTGATGTCCAGATGTTAATAGCTGAGGAGCAACTTCAGGATCTGTACTCTCCCTTCCTTCTCTTGAAGCCAGACCAGGACCAAATAGCCTTTCAAGAAAAGATCACTTTGGTCTAATCTAGCATGGTTCTTCTTAAGTGTTTAAACTTCAGAGACTGTAAATGTATTGTTGCTACCTTAACTGTCCTAGGCGTTTCCTCATCTGGAGAGGAAGAAGAGGAGAACAGCAACAGTAGTAGCAGCAGTAATAACAACCACAACTTCTGAGTTATTGTCTACACTCCTAGCACCCATTAACCAAAAGCCAAGAAAAACCATTTTAAATATTTTATTTGTAGTCCCTCATAATTTGAAGGATCACCACGGAAGACCAATTGTATGGTTCTCATGCATATAAAGATGATAGGAAATTACAAAACACAGGGAAGATGAACATCATCACTCTATTTCTCCTTTCCATCCAGTTCCAAGGTAACTGTCTCTGAACTAACCAGCGTCTACTGATGGTCATGAGCTGCACGAGGACAAACTAATTGAAACTTCATCCAAACAAGACAGAGTTTCTCTTCATCAACTGAAAGGCAGATCAGCGATGTGGATTCACTCCCCCTGAAATCTCAGGTTTGCAGGCTGGGCATACTCCTGGACTCTTGTGGGCATGTGTGTGTGCATGTGCACACATATGTGTGTGATGACTTTCAGATTTATTTCTACAGATATTTCTACAGATAACCAAATCAAGACCTTAAACCACTGAATCTGTGTTATGTATTATGTGCCAATTTGTCTGGCTTAGCTATCATCGCACATCTTTCCAGAGGCAAATGGCTATGTCCTCTGATCATATGATAGAGGCTAATAGCCTAAGAACTGAACAAGCTGATCTGTGCGGCTGTCAGATAACAATGATGTCTGTTATCTTTTAGCTTGTTTATCCTCTAGGCTTTGGCAAAGTTCTTAACCCAACCCTTTTTTCATTATTAGGATTTATTTATTTTATTATTTTAATTAAAATATTTCTGTATCACCTTCTAGCCCACAAAGACTCCTAAAGTGATAAGTAAAAACCAATTAAAACAATACAAAGATTAAAACACATTTTAAAAACATATTAAAACACTCTTTAAAAACTCCTAAAAGCAGTCTAAAAACAATTCTAGAATCCTGTTTTAAAACAGTTAAAGCATAAATTTCAAACATTAAATGTTATGTGGAACAGTAATGTTTTGACTGCCCACTGGAAGTTTAAAAGAGATGGAGTCAGTCTAACTTCTTTGGGTAAGGAGTTCCAAGGTCAAGGTGCTGCTATAGAGAAAGCTCTGTTATGTATGCCCACCAAGCTAACTTCATGAGGTGTTGTGACAAGCAACAGGGCCTCCTCTGAAGATCTCATGTTTCTGCCACGCTCATATAGGATGAGGCAGTCTTTCAGATATCCTGCTGCCAAGTAATTTAGAGCTCTGTAGGTTAACACCAGCACTTTGAATTGAGCTTGGAAGCAAATTGAAAGCCAGTGCAGTTCTTGCAAGACTGGTGTTGTATCTCTAAAATGCAGAGCTGATACTAGTCTGGCTGCTTCATTTTGCACGAACTGCAGCTTCTGCACACTTTTCAAGGGCAGTCCCATGTAGAATGCAATATCGTAGTCTAATCAAGAGATAACTAAGACATGAAACACTGTGGCCGGATATGCATTTCCCAAGAAAGGGCACAACTAGCACCCCAGTTGAAGCTGGTCAAAGGCATTCCGGGCCACTGCAGGAACCTGGCTGTCCAGGAGCAGCAATGGGTCCAAGGGCATCTCCAAACTATGAACCTGATCTTTCAGAGGAGGTGCAACCCCATGCAGAAAAGGTTGCAATCCAAATCTCAGGTTGGTTTTTCTACTGACCAGCAGCATTTCCATCTTGTCTGGATTAAGCCTCAGTCTGTTCATGCACATCCACTCCTTTATTGCATTCAGTATGATTCAGTACTATCACAGCCTTGTTGGCATCAGTAAAGAAGTGATAGAACCGAGTATCATAAGCATACTGATGACACTTACTGAGCTGATTTTAGTGTAAAAACAGTTGTGTTGAACCACATTAGATCTTCCCCAGCTTGCTGGGCTAATAAAGAGTTAAGGATGTTGCAAACCAAATGTAGGGGGTAAACAAGGTTAGTATCTGATGCCCTGACAAACTTCTCTCAGCAGAATGGATGGATGGACGGATGGATGGATGGGAAGGAGGGAGCAGCATTTCCTGTTCTTCTTCCTGGAATTTTAAAAAAGCAATTCCCCTCCCATTGTAAGAACATTCATTCCAATCATTTCATTTCGATCAGGGATCTGGTCCAGAGCCATCCCACTCTGACCACTTCCACCACCAACCAAGGGTTTCCTCCTTCCATGGCTTGGCTTTGTCCTTTTTTCCTTGCTACTTCATAAACTTGGTTTCTCTGAACATTTGCAGACTGCCTTCCCTCATTATTGTTAAATCTCAATTAAAAACTTTTTTTAATTTTCCAAAGCTTTTGGAATTTTAGTTTAATATTGTTTTATAATCTTGCATATTTTGATTACATGTATTTCTCAGTTTGCTTTATATTATATCGCATCTGTGTGTGTGTTTAAATTTTATCTAGATAATTTGTTTAACAATTGTAAGGTATAGTTTATTACTCCTTCCTTCCCCCGTGTGTGTGTGCGTGTGTTTGTGTGTGCGTACACACACACACACATCTTACATTGTACACTTTTGGCAGGACCCACTGAATTTTCTGCCTTTTTAAAAATTTGTCATTGTTGTTTTATTTGTAAAGTGTCCTGTACATGGATGGTGCTGTATAAATAGACAACAACAATCATTGGAATTCCACTTTTGAAAAGTGGAGCAAAGAACACTCCTTGAAGACATCAGAGATGAAATCTACTCTGAGACTGGATTTCTGTCATCAGCCTTTGAGGGAAATGTTTTAAAAATTTTCCATCTCTTCTGAATCACTGCCCCAGGAACCTGTAGATTATAATGCAAAACACATTCTGAGCAATGCAACAATATCGTGTTATGCTTGTATGAACATATATAGTAGATCTGGGGAAAGGGGGCTACCAATTTACTACTCACCACCAGTACTTTATCCCTTGACTTTTAGCATAAAAGGTGGTGGTGGAGGATCCTATCAGTGCCATTGTCCTGGGTGCCGTGAAGGAAATGTGATTTCATTATATTTAAAGCAATTATTTCAGTGGCACGCATTTGTGAAGGAAAGCAGGAGTTCACGTCGATCAAAGAAAAATGTCAGGCAGATGCATACAGAGTTGTAACTGGATTAAAATCAATATTGCTCTGTCTCAGATGGATGGCTTAGCAAGCAAATGATTTTTAAAGAACTATTGACTTTGTAGGAGGGCAGTCCTGTGCACTTAGATCATATAAGCTTGTCGAGCCTGTGATGATAATAAAGACAGATTTGTAGGTCACCCTGGAAGAGAACAGCTATGGGAATAGTCAATGAAGAAAGTAATACCACACAAAGACCAAAACCAGAGAAATAATTTATATGTATAACTAGAAAGAGAGAAAATGTATATCACCTGTATTATTAATTTACTGTATTTTTTTAAGAGAGGTTAGCTAGAAAACTTAAATAAATAAACATACAACATACTGTAGTGCCTTGAGGACATTAAAGTAACATTTAGAACCAACTAGTTCTAAAGGCCTTTCCACATAATCATATCTAACACTTCACAAGTAACTTTCCCTGTTGCATATATTCTCTAGCTATCTCAATTTGGCTGGCACAATCCTAATTAATCCTCTGTCACCCCACTTTTTCAACTGCTTTAAAAGGTTCCCATTTCTCTTTTCCTCCCACTTTACCCCTTTGTTCTCAGCTTAGTTACCTCAGCAAACTGAGCTCAAAGTCAAAAAGCAGTTTGTACTCAACTCAGTAGAGGAAAAGAAAGGAAAAGAAAAATGGAATATTGCCCTTCCCACTGGACTCAGGCAAGGGCAAAGTGCTGCAGCCAGTCCTAGTCTGTGTGTTCTTTGTCATTAATAACTTCTGTCATTCGATGACACTCCGATGTTACTTGGCCACATGTATCTCTGTTTCATCTCTGAAATGCTGAAGGGTATGTTGTTGTGTTTCTTCATTCACAGCTGTTCCCATGTCACTCAAGACCTCTTGGTGAAAGGCATGTTTAAACAACACAGTTTCTTCTATTCAACAGTGTTGCACACACGTTCTACAGAGGCAAAGAGTTCTATCTACCTGCAGGTCTGATTCAATTTCTGAATAGCGTTGGAGCTGCTAAATTTGTGCAGACAGGTACTGTTGTTTCTATCTCTTTATAAACCAGGGTGGGGAAAAAGCAACCTGTGAGTCAAGTGCAGACCCAGCTCACCTTTTCCCCCCAAGTGCCCCAGGCACCCCAAGCTCTCAAACCTACCAAATATTTGGATGGGAAGAAACTTTGAAAATTACTAAAAAAAAAAATAGTTGCTTGCTCTCTGAAATTGTTGTTTTTCAGGTAAAAATTAGCTGAAAAATCTGAGGCTAATCTATGAATTTCATCCCCATTTCTAATCTTATGTTGACCCATGATATTTGCTGATCCAAGTCAAGCTTTCATTTCTTCCCACAAGTTAAACACAGGGCAAAAAAGATAAACTTTTGTTCTGATTTTTTTTACTCCGTAAACCCAGGGTCTCTCTAGTAAATTTTTTACAGGTGGTTTGTACCCCAGTTTAGTTTCAGCTTTAATCTTGCACTGGGGGCAGGAAGGAATGTGTAGGTGTTTGTTTTTTTTAAAAAAAAATATTTTATTTTTGCAAGAACTGCCATTTCTTTCTTTCCAGCCCAGGAACATGCACCAATATGCACCATAGTATTTGCCTCAAAGTGGTGGAATTGGAGTGTGTGTGCATTTTTCCTAGCAAGAACAGCTGTGGAGACATTTACAAAGATGCTGTTGCTTTTGAGCAATCCAGAGGACCAAGAGCTGGCTTGCTGAGGAGAGATGCTCTGTTGCTGTTGCTGCTTGTCGTGACTTAGACCCTGAGACTTCTATTGTAACATCTTGCCACAATTTGGAGGTCTTTGAAAGTGAATGGTGGCCAGGGAATCTCAGCAGCTTCCTCCACACTGTTCAGCCACTGGAAGAAAATCCTGATTCCTCACCCACTTTTCTTACCAAAGTGACAGAAGGGCTGGTGACAGAGCTTTTACACCTGTGAATAAGTCCAAATGAATTCAATGGGGACCACTTCGGAATAGACACATAAAAGATTAAACTGTGTAAAGCAGAGAAGATGCAGAGGGACATGTGTAAATAAGGTAGAGATAAAGCAGTGTTTTGAATACAAATAGACACATTATTAAAATGATTTGGCAAGATATGCAAATCTGTACATATATAAAAATGTTTTCTGGAAAATACAGGTGTGCATGCATGGAGAATTTTAAAAAAAATCCCACTGTCTGTACCCCCTGATCTATGTGGCCAAGAGAATACTGAATCTTATGCTAATCAGAAGTTCATATACACACAGATAGCATTCTTCCTTACTTTGATTTTACTCACAAGACCAACTCATCAGAGTGGCATGCAAGGGGCTGTTCTTGATAAAAAAAAATAATCAACTGCAATTAAAGCAGATTCAGAAAAGACTTGGAATGCGCTGTTCTGCAGATCCTATCCTGAAAGCATACACCAGAAATGCACTTCTGGCCATTACAGGACTTCTTTTGAGTGATTTTTGGGAAGTGCAGCCTATAGCAGGAAAGAAAACTATTGGTATTAGCAACCTCTGCATGTCTATACTCACTAATTGCTAATTTGTGTTATAGTGACTTCCTGTTTGCTTGTTTTACCACACTCACTCTCTTCCTACATCAGTCCAACTTGCTGCTATTTTTCTCTTTCTCCTCCATTAGATTCTGTGTTTGACTATGAACAAATAATTTGTAAATAAACCTACTACAGTCAGCCCATTTGTGGGTGTCACTTTTGCAGATTTGATTATTCACAGATTATTTGCTGTCACCTCTGCTGCCTCCCTATGCCATTTTTAATAGGGACTGCAAGCCTCATGAGACTGAGAAACTGTGAATGAGGCTTGTAAATCTCTATTAAAAATGGTGTGGGGCAGCAGTGGAGGTGGCAGTAAGCCCCACCAGTCATCCATTCCTGCCTTGTGAAGGAACCCTAATGCCTCAAAGGAATCCATGGTGGGTTGCATACAGTGATCATACTTTGTATGTGTGTTAAATATGGTTTGGGAGGGTGGAGAGCCCTGGTGGCGCAGTGGTTAAATGCCAGTACTGCAACTACAAGGTTGTGAGTTCGATCCTGCCAGGCTCCAAGGTTGACTCAGCCGTCCATCCTTTCACAGGTCGGTAAAATGAGTACCCAGCTTGTTGGGGGCAATTAGCTAAAAATACATTGTAAACCGCTTAGATAATGCTAGTTGATAGGCGGTATAGAAATAAATGCTATTGCTATATATATTGCTATTGGAGAGTTATTCACGGTTTTTCAACTTTCATGGGAGTCCTGTGCCCCTAATCCTAGCGAATGTGGAGGGATGACTGTATATGTATTTTTGAAAGAAGATTAGGCTTATTTCTTTCCTCTGTTAGACCCTGCAGATGGGTGAGTGTGGGACCAGTTTGTTGTTCAGCTTGTGCCTTGCCAATTGATTATTCTGTTTCAGAGATCTATTACTTTGCTTCAGAGAAAGGTTTACTGAAGTTGGTACTTCTTTTTTTAGTACCAGGCTGAGCTCCACCTTACTCCTGCTTGGCCTAGCAAGCCTGCCAGAAAGTAGTGGTGCTAACCCAAGGCAGCAGTCAGCCTGAGACTGAAAAGCCTTTGTCTTCATTTACAAAGGGAACCCAGTGGGGTGACATTGGCTCTCCACCTGAAACCTCTTCTTGGTCTTGGTCCTGCAAGAATGCTCTGTTTCTTCATGACTGGGTATACTGACATCAAGTTATCTCTGATCATGACCCCATCTTTTTATTCAGGCAGGCCTTTGACAACTAAGGGCATTTCCTCACTACACTGTGATAGTGCTATTATTCCACTTTCAATATCCTGTGGAATTCTGGGGTTTGTCATTTACTGAGGCCAAAGAGCTCTCTGAACGAGAATTCTAAATGCCCTTCCCTAAACGGCAAAGCCCAGGATTCCACAGGATGTTGTGTTACCCTGTGAATTGGGGATCCCAGGAGGGGTGCCCAAATAACCAACAACAAGCAAAGATGGGGAAATTAGCTGGAGCACTCTCTTAGCTAACGAGAGGCAGGGTAACTTAGCGGGGATCTTTTACCCTATGTATACAGCATCAGGTCAGTGAGCAGACAAAATAGTCCAGACTAGCAATAATATTTATTAAGCACTTATTAAGAAAACACAGCCTCACTACTAAATAAGAAAAGGAAAAGAAGAGTTTTGGGGAATGGGTGATACGCCACCTTTCTCGCAGTCCTGAAGGAAGCCAATTGGAGAGAAGGAAACCCAGCGTGGTGGCCGAGGGGAGATCGCAGCGGCAGCAAGGCGGGATGGAGGTCCAAGCATTCCAGCGAGGGGTCCGAGTGTTCTGAGCAGTCCGAGGAGCTCTCGGAACTGGGGATTTTTGTAGGAGAAGGGATGACCATGAGCTAGTCTGGTCTTGGGCGAAAACAATGAGTTTTGGGCTGGAGACAATGTCTCCGAAAGGTCAGAATTTACATGATTGAGTTATGGTCCAAACTGACAATAGTATGGCCAGTATGTAGATGCGGCTAGCTTGGCAGTTAAGCACTTAGCTTGCCTGGGTGCCTTCTCGGGGCAGAGGTCTCTTTGTTTTAATCATGAAGGTGTTTGTTTCAGGAGGTCCCCTAAAGCAGATCTGGCAGTTTCTGGCTTGCTTTGGTATAAACAAATGTGAATAGCCATGCCTAGCTTCGCGCTTGTTCGGTGGCCTCACAAACACTTGGCTGGTGGCAGAGCAGGGCCAAATTATGATATCAAAATGATATCTAAAGGTTACCAAAGGCCAGGCCAGTTCACGGTGGTAACAGTTGAAAGTGGAATAATAGCACTATAACAGCGTAGTATGGAAATGCTCTAAACTATGTCACCATAACAAGTTGAACACACTAATCTCTTCAGATTTCAGAAGCTAAACAGGGTTAGGCCCAAGTCATATTTGGATGGAAGACACCAATACCAGGGCTCTCCAATTAGGTCTAGAGAAAATCCTGGAGACATAGCTGACAATATGAACCAAGGATCTGACTCTGGGCTTTAGCATACAAGGCAAGTAAATCACAATTACAGCAGAACAATAGCACCTTTGCTGGGACTTATCACATTCTTCTTTCCTCTTCTGTTGTTCTCCTGGTGGGAGACCATTTGGAAAGCATTTTTGTTACAAATGAGGTCTTTGTTTGTTTTTTTTGTGTGTTAATAAACAAAACACTTTTCAAACAGTCTCTCACCAGAAGAACAACAGAAGAGAAACAATGGCATGTGACAGGTCCCAGACAAAGATGCTACTGTTGTTGTTGTGTGCCTTCAAATCGTTATGGCAGTTCTAAAATGAACCTTTCACAAGAGTTTCCTGGTGCTGACTGTGTGTGATGTATCCAAGGTCACTCAGTGGGTTTCCTTGGCTAAGCTGGGAACTGAATCCTGCTCTTCAAGGTGGTAGTCCAACATATAGTCTGACCACTATACCACATTGGCTCTCTAAAGATGCTATTATCTTGCTGCAATTTTGATTTACCTGTCTCGAGTGATAAAGTTCTCCGTTTAAGGCAGCCTCCTGTGTTCCTTATATTAGTAGTTGCAGAAGGGGCTTTCTTACTGGATCAATGTGGTTCACATGGCTCTTATGATGTATTTTAGTTGCTTTTACATTTGTCTTAATTTTATTCTCGGTGTCCTTGAATCCTAATTGCGGGGAGAAAGGTCGAATACAAATCAAATCAGGAGCTATCACAACTGTCATCAATGGCAACAGTCCTGACAGACCAAAGCATGAAATGCCTTGTAGTTACAGACGCAAGGGATTTCTGGATGCACAATTCCCTGAGCTGGTGCTGGCAGAAAGAATTATCAGTGTATCCATTTGAGAATTATAACTCACCAAAAAAAAAAAAAAAGCAGCTAGAGCAGCAGCCCACACCAACAAAGAAATCAGTGGGATGTTACAGGGAAATTCCTTCTTTTTAAAAAAAATTGCAAAACATTGATGGTGTTTACATTTTCGGAAGAGCAATGTCATCGCCATTTGACTTCACATAAACGATAACCCATCTCAAAATGTAAAAAAGAAAGCAACTACATCTTCTGTGGTCCTTTTTTTTTCTTCTTTGAACAGTTCAGAGCTTGCCTGATTTGTATTCTCTTGGTGCAAGAGAGGTTCATTAGCATTCCTGCAAGGATCACCCACTAACCCATTTGGCTGCATTCCTAAACACACTTGCCCATGAGCAAGAAGAGCTGAAAGAAGCAGAACATACTGATGAGCAAACTGCTGACAACTGAGAACCTTATAAACCTAGTTGAATCAAGTATTGAGATACAGGGCTTTTGGAAGGAGTGGGAAAATGAATATAACCTCAGCCATGTATCTCATCTCCCTTACATCATTACATTAATGACTTGCTGGCTGATTTACTGATTCCTGCAAAGTATATGCAATGGTCAATCCAATCCATCAGTATCTTTGATGTTGCAGTGGGGGGAGGAGAGAAACAACCACAAATTATATCAAACTATAGAGAGGGAAATAATACAAGCAAAGCAGTAAATAGTAGTTAAAAAAAAAAGGCTCCCCTGTGTCCTCTGTTGATTTTCCTGTGCTTTGTCAATGCGTGTTATCCACGCTTACCCACATTAGTCCTATCAAGAAAGGTATCTGCCAAGGTTGTCAAGGTTGTGTTTAGAAATTTCCGAAAAGTAAGGCTGTCAGATGCCTCTTGTTTTAGAGGGCATTTCCCTCATCCTACTGGCCTTTAGTGCATGAGTAAAGAGATGCTTACATCATTATTAACAGTATTTTTTTTTCAGGGATTGTCTCCAGCCCTATTCACTTGTCCTAAATCTGAGTAAGATAGACACACAAGAACCCTGTGTGTCTTCCTTGTCTTGCCTGCTATGATGTTTCCAAATATTTCCATCCATGTTCTCATGTAGAAGGGGGCTTTCTGAAGAGAGGAACCTTCTTTATTCATGGAGGCTCTCCATCTGGTTGGAAACTCTGATTTTTCAATGTTGCTGATTATGTGGAAAGCCTCTAAAGACAGACATGGCTTCAGAACACAACCCTCTATGTGTAGAAGGAGATAAAAGCAACGATGGAGGGGCACACCCTCTTTCTCAAACCTTTAAGTTACAATGCCTGAATAGGGTTTCTATGACTATAGTAAATGCATGGAGGAGAGACTGGGAAGTTGATGTATTGGCCCTGGCCTCAGACTTCAGCCAGCACATTAGGTGAAAAGTCTGCACAGAAGAATCTACATACGTTTCATGGGACAGTATAGGATCCCAATTACACAGGAAGACAAATTGTATGGAATGCCTATGTACAACCAACTGTATATGTGCAGGCAGAGATGTACATTATTTTGCAAGAACAAAAGCTTTCAAATATTGTCTTCCCCATGGCGTGAGATTCCAAGGGTTTCTGCACATTTTTAAAATGATTGTATGTACCATAGGACTTGTTTTGAAAAAGAAAAAAGAAAGAGTTGAGGCCAAAGAACCTCAGTTTTGCACAAAATCACACTGTTTTCTGAATACAAATGGTGTGGTGTTATGGGAAAAAAATGGTTTTGGCACAAACATTTTTTTCAAAATATTGTTCCAAAAATGAAAGAGAGAGAGAGAGAGAGAAAAACAGAGACTTAGGGCTTTTTCACACTTGGCAAAGAAAACGCCCTGTTCTGTTACTTACCGGACTGGCATGCTCTCTCGGAGGATCCAGGCTGATCTGGAGCAGTGCGTGGCCATGCTACACACTGCTCCAGCGATGAAAATGGCAGCTTCCAGTTGGTGAAGGCTCTCCACCAACCGGTGAAGCTCGCCAGCCTAAAGCCCGCCCCCAGAAGATCTGCAGGCTCACGCTGGTGCAAGCCTGCAAATCTGCACCGGAGCGCAGCCACGGAGTGGGGTGCGCCACGCTGTTGAAAGACCTGTTTTAAGCGGTCTATCGATAGCACGGCAAACGACCACTTCTGGTTGTTCCAGAGCGGGCTGAAGTCCGGAACTACAGAAAGTAGTCCGGACTCAGTCCGCCCCCAAGTGCAAACATCCTTGCTGGAGGATGCTCTGCCCCGTTGCAAAAACAAAGTGTGGAAAAGGCCAAGAGACAGAGAAAGGGAAAGAGAGAGAAAGGAAAATATCTCACACTTGTTTACCATTTTCTTCATAGGATATCCTTATATACTATGCCTCAAAGGAGGTTGTCATACAATTGCAATCTGCTAATGGAAGTTACACAAATCATTACTGTTACCATTTTTAGATATCCAGCAATAATGCAACAATTATTTTGGAAATAACAATTCCATATTCAACATTCTTCCCAAAGAAAGACAAGGAAAGAAGGAGAAATGGTACAGGATGAAAAATTATTGCACTGTTTTCTTACTGTTTCATATTTCACTGATGCAGTTTCTGTTTTTGCAGAAGACAATTGAAAATACCTGCTGCAATGACTTAATAATGAGCACAATTGCTGAAAATTACTCACACCAGACAAGCTTTTATCTATTCCTGAGTTTGCTTATTACTGGAATATCATTAGTCATGCTGCAGGCTTCCAGGGGTGAAAAGGCAGCCACATTGCCTTGGCACAGGGATGGCTTGCTACACTTTATGTGATGACATTGTGATGAGTTGATTGATTCATAAAAAGTCTTTTCAGATTTGTTAGGTCAGAATGAAAGTGGGTGGGTGGTGGTGGTGGAAACCATGTTAAAACTCTGTACCCTCAGTCTAGATGTGTTTGAAGCTCTAAAAAGAGATTATATATGTTGTTGGGTAAGAGACATATTAAGCAAGAAATCCTGATGCTTTCCTCAGCATGAGGGATGTATCCTAGCTCCAGGGTGCAGTATCCTGCCCTGGTTTGACCCTGTTAACACCACACTCACATGTTTTAATCCAAACTAAATCAATCTTGAAAGCCACACAAGTTCTCCCAACCTGAAGTCACACTGATTCAAAAGGGTGTTTCTACTGTGTTCATGTGTTAACTGTATTGGATTATTTTAGGTCAAACAACTGTAGCAGCTGTAGTTAACTGTTGTTGTTGTTGTTGCCCCCCTGCAGGTGCATATCCACATATTTATATAAACCAATAGTGTTTCTTCTTTTCCTGTCATTCTTACCACCTACTGCACTCCTATTGGGTTGCATGTAAACCTGAGTGAGTACCAGAACCAAACCTAGGCAGTTACCTTAGCCCTCAAACATATTCCTTTCGCCTACTGTAATGGTGAACATATCCTGGTCATCCTTGCCTTCGACACATTCACATTCACTCTTTTTATGGGACTGAAATGAAGATCACACTGGAGTTGTTCTTGCCAGTTTTTGCCTTCCTATTGTGACTATTAAGACTATTGTGGAGTGAGAATGGCTGGATGTTGCCTTTCCCTGAGGTCTTGCCTGAGGTCAGACCCCACCTGGAATCAGGAAGGATATTGACAAGCTGGAATATGTTCAGAGGAAAGCCTGGAAACCAGACCCTGTGAGGAGAGGCTTAGGAAGCTG
The DNA here is from genome assembly GCA_948472985.1 of Iguana delicatissima. Lineage (NCBI taxonomy): Eukaryota > Metazoa > Chordata > Lepidosauria > Squamata > Iguanidae > Iguana > Iguana delicatissima. Next base: position 685,450 of record CAOKZL010000734.1, read on the forward strand.
GGAATGTTCAGCCTGGAGAAAAGAAAGTTAAGAGGTGACATGATAGGTATGTCTAAATATTTGAAGGGATGTTGTAGGGAAAATGGAGCAAACTTGTTTTCTGCTGCTCCAGATACTAGGACACAGAGCAGTGGCTTCAAACTTCAGGAAAAAATATTTTGCCTAAACATTAGGAAGAACTTCCTAATGATAATTGCAGTTCAACAGTGGAATATGCTACCTTGGAGAGTGGGGGAGTGTCTTTCTTTGGATATTTTTAAACAAAGATTGGATGGCCATCTGTCAGGAATGCTTTGATGGTATGTTCCTGCATGGCAGGAGGTTGGATTTGATGGCCCTTGTGGTTTCTTCCAGGTCTATGATTCTATGATTCTATGATTCTGTAGTCAAGCAAGAGGCCATATGATACATCTCCTGTGACACCATGTAAGGCTTTTGAGATGGTAGCCCTGGCCATTCCTTGGGAATCCAGATATTTTCTGCATTGTTGGGTTTACTCATGCAGTGTGGAGTGGTGGGAGGTTTTTGTGATATTAGTCTGGTCAGATAAGAAGTGGGTCAACAATTTCCACATGCCTCTATCCACTTTTTTCACCATTGTGGATGCACTTTGTCCAACCATACAGGAGAATGAGAATATCATGACACAGGCCATCCCTATGGAAAAAAGAGTTGCTCTTACTGTTTGGATGCTTGCAAGTTGTGTTTATTAGCTTGTAGCCAACCAGTTTGGCCTTGCTTGCTCAACAGTTGCAGATTTTTTTTTTTTTATAGAAGTATGCTTGGCTACAGAATTGGTGCTTGTGTCTCACATCATTTCCCTGGAAGTGTGTTGTGTTATAGAGGTGTAGAGGTGGGTTGTAAGGGCAACATTTCCATTCAGTTTATATAGCTGCACTTTTTTTTCCTTCCCCTCACTCCTTTTCTGTTTGCAGATAACGGACAGCTTCTCCCTTTTGGGATTTCTGCAGGTGGTGGGGGCAACTGATGGGTGTCATTGCCTGATTCTTCATCCAGTTAGACATTCATGAACAGAATGAACATCTACTCCATTTGTTTACAGATCACACAGGGCATTTTACTGATGTGGAAGTTGGGTGGAGTGGGAAAAAAATCATGATTCTCACATTTTCTATGCAGACAGGGGTCTTTGATCCTGGCATCCCAATGATGACTGTGGCTGAGCAGGCAAAAACGTTGGTCCACTACTACTCATAGATGGAGCATATCGTATTAGGAAGTGGCTGATGAAGCCATATCTGGGTATGTAGACAGAGAAACAGGCAAAATTCAGTGAACTCCTGAAACTTGCAAGGAATATGGTTGAAAGGCTTTTGGCCATTTGAAAGTTCAGTGGCAATCCCTGACTGCATCAGTGAAGGTGAAAGAGAAAGTCCTCTCTGTAATAACTGTATGTGTAATTATGTACAGCATTTGTGAGGCTAAATATTTACAACTATTTTGGGGTGTGTGTGCCAGTACATGCTGCACACTCTAGGAGCACCAATGGAAAAGGATGAAGAAAAAACTAGAAGCAGAGGCTCTCAGGATGCATTGGCAGAATATTTATATATATATATATATATATATATATATGTATATATGTGTGTGGGGGGGTATTGAATGGAAGTCTACGTTTTCCCCGTCACTCATATCTATCTATCTATCTATCTATCTATCTATCTATCTATCTATCTATCTATCTATCTATCTATCTATCCATCCATCCATCCATCCATCCATCCATCCATCTGAGTGACTGGGAGAATGTAGACCTCCATTCAATCTACGTTATTATTATTTTTTTAAGTGGGGGAATCTTTTTATAGAGATGTTTCTCCTGTTGCTTGGTTGTGCAGTGGAGGAGGTTGCCATGTGGTTTTTCCCTTTTATTTTTAAAGAGCTACTAGTTGTAGGAATTCTATTTTTTAAAACACCTGTGATGTGGCGTGATGAGTGGGGGTGCAATGCAGCCATTTCCTTGTTTCTGTTGTTTGCTGCCTAAAGTGTCAAAATAAAAAATCTGACCTAAAGTGTTTATTCCATGTACTTTCAGGTTTGCCTTTTTTTGTGAAGGTGGAGTATCAAATCACAATGTTCCAACGCTTCAAACATCTGCATAAACAAAGCAATGCTGCATGAAACCTTTGCTACCAACATGAGATATATCAACTCCATTTGGTATATTCTATATGCTGGTGGCATAACTACTCCCAGTTCTTTGGCTAGCAGGGACTGGATGTTGATTATCCATCTCCACTCATTCAAACATACACAGAACCATTTCTTTCCATTGGAACACCAGTAGTTGTTGCTCAGTGGGGACACTGGAGATCGCTGATCCACACCAAGTCTAGTCAATTGCCTACCAGCAGCCTGACGCGATCATCATACAGCTGGATAGTTTGTTGGAAGTTGATATTGTTCATCAAGTGATGAGCAGCACCAAAAAGAGAAACTGGCACTTTTTTGTAGCAGCAGCCCATGTCCTAAAACAAAGGGGCCTGAACCACACAATGGCAGATGAAGTTTAAGTTTTTGAAGGTCCACGTTATTGAGGCACTGGAGTTCTACCACTGGGAGTCCCTCTCAGTCATTGTCCCCTCCATTCTATGAGAAAATGCATGCCTTATGGGTGAAGGTGGACAGGCCCAGCTAGCTGGATCATCATCCCCCAGGTCAGTTTATAACACTAGAAACACAACAATATGTTACTACCTCCACCATCATTATAACCACAGAAATACATACTAAGCTGGGCAAGAGGATAAGTGCTGCTATACCAAATTTCTTTGGGTGCCCCCATACTCAAACTGTCCAGCCACAACTCATCCATGATTCCGTGAATTGTTGTGCTCATTATGTACCTTTCAGTCATTACTTACTTATGATTACCCTAATGTGGAGTTAAGAATGGGTTCTCCTGGCTATATTTCTTCCATTGTGGTTTGGCATTGCCTTTCTCTGAAACACATATTGTGTGATAAGTCCAGTGTCATCCAGTGGCTTTTCATGGCTGAGTGTGCATTTGACCCCTCATCTCCTAAGTCCTACACCAGCACCCAAACCACTAAACTGTGCTGATTGCATGTGGCGCACCACTTTATGGTTTGGACAACATGCGAGCAAATCTAACTAGCCCTTAACAGCCCTCCTTTCCTTGCTGCAGTTCAGCCCAGCACCTGGAGAGGAGGGTCACTGCAGTCAAGAAGTGCATCAGCCATCTGTAGCACTCCTTCCAAAACCTTGAGACCTTGCTGTCATCCTTTCATCTCTTTTATATAGTTCTTCAGTGCAATGTTTCCATCTTCTTTTTATTTCTTCTTGCTCATGTAATGTGTTCCTTTGCTGGCCACATAGCTCCCCTACTCTTGGCTTAAATTTTCCTTTGATTTATCAGATCTTATGAAGAAGATCTCTTGTTCTTTTGTGTTGTTATTTTCTATTTCTATGCATTGGTTGTTATTGTTGTCCCTGCACACAAGTTGCTGAACAATTGCATTCAGGGTGCTGACTCTATTTCTGTCCCCTTTTCATTTTACTTCTCTTCTGTCTTTAATCGCTTGAAGAGTTTCATCTGTCATCCAATGAGGTTTTTCTTTCTTTCTGGCTGCAGATAGTGTCTTTTTGCATTCTTCTCTTACAATGTCCCTGGCTTCAGCCCATAATTCTTCTGGCTTCTGGTCAATTTGGCTTAATAGTGCAAATCTCTTTTTTACATTATCTTTAAATTATACAGGGATGTTCTTCAAGTTGTATTTTGGCACAATGATTGATTTAGTGTTCTACTTTAGCTTTACTTTAGTTTTTGATTTTAGCAGTTCATGGTCTGTGCCACAATCTGCTCCTGACCTTGTTTTTGCAGAGAGAATGGAGCTTCCTAGTCTACTGCTTCCAGTTATATAGTCTATTTGATTACTATATTAACCATCAGGTGTTGTCCGTGTATACTATCTTTTCTTTGGTTGTCTGAAGAACATGTTTGTGATGAACAAACTGTTGGCTTCACAAAAACCAATCACTCACTCACCTGCTTGATTTCTTGACCCTAGTCAAAATTCTCCTACAATGTTTGGTTCTGCATTGTTTCTTTTTTTTTTTTTTGCATTCCAGTTGCCTATGATATGTCCAGTTTTGTTGTGGGATCAATTTTCTCCTGTAGTGTAGAATCTTTTAATTTTTTTCTCTTCTGCCTCTGTAGCTGGAGCATAAATGTGGATTATGGTTATATTGATGAGTTTTCCCTGAAGTCTTATTGATATAATTTAGTCAGACTTTGTACTATATCCATTGATTATTTTGCTACATCTCTCCTCACTATCAATGCCACCCCATTTCTTCTTAGATTTTCATTTCCTGAGTAAACCACTATGTAATTATCTGACCCAAAATGTCATATTCCTGCCTATTTAGCTTTCTCATCCCAAATATTGCAATTTTTATACATTTTATACATTTTATTTCTTGTTTTACAATGTCTAACTTTCTCCAATTCATTCTTCTCACATTCAATGCTTCTATAATATATGTTGTGCAGCTTTGGACTTTCCTGTCACTTCTGAGAAAGTCAACAGCTGAACATCCTTTTGGCTAGACTCCAGTTGTGTCATTAGCCACAGCACTACTTGTACTTGGCCTCTGGTCTTCCCACCATAGCTTTGGACTAGACTCCATGAAATCAATGAGACTGAAGTTAATTAACAGATAAAATCTGACTATTGTCTGAATGGAGTTCCACTGGTTTCACAAGATGCTAAAAGCTTTTCCTGTACCTTTTCCCATTGTATTCCGCAGACTGTTCTGAAGTGGGCTAAAATAACCTTCTTCTTGATACCTCTGTTAACAGAAGACTACACAGCCCTTGTTCCAAATGGGAGATATCGTTACATGAAAAGAAGTACTTCTGTTCAGGCAGAAAGGCACCTTTGGATTCAGCCCAGTATTTACACAGTATCCACAGCAAGTCACAAGAAGACAAAATAATATTGATAGCTGGAATTTAACACCTCTGAAACGTTTGCTTTTTGCACAGAGGAGGTGAGGGAAAAACAGAGAGTAGTTGTATTTTACATTTTTAAGTTGATCAGCTCTACATTTTATTTTACTCCATAGATCTGGATGGATACTATCTAAAGCTCTCTCAACTCTGATCATAAATCTGCTGAGTCATTTTACCGAAACACTGAAGCTAACATCCGTGAAAATTCACGGCTGGCTGATTCCCATCAAAATGAATGGAAGCTGCATGCTGAGCTGCACGTTACAAATGCCTTGGAAAAAAATCAAGCTTGTAAATCTTGATATGAGGCTGCATCTTCTGTCATTACTCTACTGTGCTATGAAATACAGAGACTACTGTCCAGAGAGATAGGCACACAGAACCTCTGTACAAATCTAACATTTTTTTTTCTGGAGCATCTTTTTAAAATGTGTTCCTTACCAAGATCCTCACACATTGCTCTTTTGCATGTGTGTATGCATGCTTTAAAGAGAGAAAAATTTGAATGCAATCTGATTTTTCATTGAGGTCTCATTTGGAAAAAGACTTCTGGAACAAAATTGTGAGTTGTCATGCAAATTGCATATGCAATGCAGACTCTGAGATGACCACTAAACCAGAAGTGGGAAACATGTGGCTCTACAGATCTTGTGGGAAAGTAATTCCCTTCATCCGTCACCACTGGATATTCTGGCTGCAACTTCCAAACTCTGGCCCTTGTGGCTTTTATTGTTTTAATCGTTTCTGATAATGTTATAGTAATATTAATGCAACTGTACTGTGGTTAAGGTAGAGTTAAGATTTGCAGAATGAGTCATTTAAGACACAAACACACCATGGGAAGAAGGACATCTTCTTCTACTATCACTGTTAAAGCGGCTGGTTGTAATTAGAGGCTTTAGGCCTCTTTGTCTTTCATGCTAAAAGAAACCATTCAGTTTACTTCCTATGAGGCTGTGGTTCCCCTCTGGAGAAGCCAAAAAAGACCAGCAAATCTCTGTTATAACAGGAGTATATTGAACTAAACTGATGTTTTGTGTTATGAGATGTCACCAGGCTGGGAAAAGTAGAGTAGATACTCTTCAAATAACAAATATATATAAAATTATCACAAGTTGAGTATTTTTTTTCCAGAAAAGAAAACCAGTATTAAAAGCTACAAGGAACAGCAGTATGTGGAACTGTTCATTAAGAGGCACAGTCACAGAGAATCCCTTCTAAAAGTATGCACACTCAGGGCCCCAGTGGGGAGGTCAGCCATCTTACATTACTTCTGCTTACATTCCTGCAATATTGCTTGATTTATTGGGTGAGTATGTAGTAAGTAGCTATTAGAAGTGGGAACAGAACGGAGTATTGAAGTGAATGCTGATTAGTGGAACATTTGATGAAATTTACATGAGATAGTTGGGGAATGACAAAGCTTGCGTTTCAGTGGAAGTTAGCTTTAGCCTAGGGTTTGAGAAGAGGGCAGCAGGGAAAAGGGGTTTGAGTTAGACTAGAGTTGTAGTGAGAGAAATGCATTTGAGTTGAGTAAAGGTCTGGTTTACCTTTAGAGTGTGGTGATTTAAATGTTATATATAAACAGTACCAACTGATTAAGCTGGCGCAGTATCTCCCAATAGCGTTCAGTAGTTTTCTTCCCTCAAGCATTTGGCTTAAGTGAAACACTCAGCATTATCAATATACAAACTGTCAATATACAAATACAGTTTAGCCTTGATTAAATATAAAGAGTTTTATCAGAGATAAGAAATTAAGCAAATGGTAGTTAAAGCAAATGTACCAAGGACACAACAAAGGTATGGTTTTGTAACTGAAATAAAAACACCAGTCAATATTCATTGACTTTCACACAGCAGACACAGACCCTACTTTTCTTCCATGTTCATTGCCCAACTTGTTTGTTATTGTATTTTCATATGGAGATGTGCATACTCCTCTGTGATGTTTTTCCTGTGAGCCAAAAAAAGGCATAGCTGGTGAGCAGACATATGCTCCTTCTTTCTCTCTCCTGTCCCTGGCCATTCAGAGTTTGATTTTTCCACTGAGATGTTCTCACATAGCTAAAGTGGCAGGGCCATGCGGTTCAATGATGTCCTCATATTCAGTGTCTGATGTCTAATTGGTTGGGAGCATACCTAGAGAAGCCTATTTATTTAATTTTTTTTTTTAAAAAAAGAGTAGAGTTGAAGGGCCAATAGGCTGGGGAAAACAGCATCAGCAGAAGAATGGGAAAACGAATGGGACCACCCTGGCCATGCCACCAGGGCCAGCTGCAATTTTCAGGGTGCTCTGGGCAAAGTGTTCTCTGATGAATTCCCTTCTTTCTCTCCATGGGCACTGGAAGGCCTACTTGGCTGCACTGGTAGTGCTTCTAGTAGTATAAAGCGACTTGATCTAGTTATTTTTTTCAACTTTCTGAGGGTTAACATGAAGTTAAAAGCTTTGTGGGAATTGAAATGCAGCTAGATCCAGCTTCCTGAAGCTGTTCATAGCATCAAGAAAATCAAAACAGGAAGACCAAGCAATTTGTTGTTATTATTATGTGCCTTCAAGTAAACTCTGACTTATGGTAACCTTATCACAGGGTTTTCTTGGCAAGATTTATTCAATGCCTTTCTCTAAAAGTGTGAAACAGTGTGGCGTGCTCAACACGTGTTTCCATAGCTGAGTAGAGATTTGAAACCTAGTCTTCCAGAGTCCTACTCCAGAATCAAACCACTATACCATACTTGCTCTCAGGCCCAAGGATACCAGATGTTAATAGAAGATCCAGCACAATTTTTATCTCTTTCTGATTTACACAAACACACTCTCTCACAAGATAAGGTTTGCACTGAAAACTGAACCTACAAAAATAAGCACACCACTAATTTTTTCATCACGTTGCATTAGTCATATGTGGAATCATTTTGCAAACAAAAGGATACTTTCAGTATCTATTTCCTAGTCCTCCCCAATTATTATAGCTGAACGTTTAATATGCTTTTTTGGGGATGGGCCAACCGAATCCGCAAATCCTCGAATCCTTGGGAAGGATTCGAGATTCATGGATCCGAATCCCTGGACCAAAACAGGCAAATCAAGTCCTTCCAATCCTTGCATGCCCCAGGGCCTGAGCCGGCACAAGTGTCCGGCGAGACCCACATCCCTGTACACCTGGAGGCCTGAGCTGGTGTGAGCGCCCCAGATCAGGCCTGCATGGGTGTGCAGGGCTGGCGAGAGCCACTTTTCTGCATGCCTAGAGGCCTGAGCTGGCATGAGAGTCCCGGATCAGGCCCACACGGGCATATAGGGCCAGAAAGAGCCACTTTTCTGCATGCCCAGAGGCCTGAGCTGGTGTGAGCGCCCTGGATCAAGCTCGCTCCTGCTGCCTGCCCCTGTGGCTGCCTTCCTCTGCAAGGTAATTATTCTCTTCTTCCTATTTTTTTGACTTGAGACTGGAGGGTAGGGATTAGGACTGGACTAGAGGCTAGTGTTAGTTAGTTAAGTGATTTCCTTGTTTTAGGACTTGAGACTGGACATCTTTTTCATTTTTTGTTTTTTCCTTGTTGCAGGACTTGAGACTTGACTGGAAAGTACAGTGTTCTTGAGATTTCAAGGACAGCTGAAGAAGATTCCTTTGCATAACTCCCTTGCAAAGCTCTTTCATACACAATTCTGGGGTTTGTAGTTGGACAAGGTGTCAGAGGTATACAAAGGTATACATAAGGAGGTATACAAAGAAAATCCAGTTTTGACCTAGATGATCTCTGTACTGTAGTATGTGGCCCTATTTACACAGGCAGGGAAATGTGGGATTAATAATCCACATTTTCGTGCTTGTATAAAAGGGCCTTCATGTCATTTTCAATCTGGGGAGATCCTGAGGCAAAACTATGATAATTGTCCTGGCCAGATTTCTTCAGAGGGAGGTTTGCCTTTGCCTAGGTTTTTGCTAAGGCTGAGAGAGTGTGTCTTTCTCCAGATTATCCTTGCCCTTTTTTTTTTGTAATAGTCAGTCCAGAAGATGGCATCATCAAGCATCCTCCAACATCTGGAGCTACTTCCAAATTACAGGTAATTCTTAATAAGAAGTATATGGCTATGTTTTCCTGAAAATGAAAACTATTACTTAATTTGTTTTTCATTAAACAAAGATGCCAAATTCTGCTTCAAAACACTTTTCAGTAGAAGTGCTATGTTTCCCTTCCTTTTTAAACTCTTGTGTAAAAAAAAGGATTTGAAAGATTCGAGATTCATGAGATTCGTGGATTCACAGAACCTTCCAGGGATTTGGATCTGGGTGCGGATTCAGAAAATTCTAGATTCATCCCATCTGTATGCTTTTTCATATTTCTGTGATTCAGTTTATGTGTCACATCATCTTTGATGTAGATTCCACTGAAATCTGTTTCTTGCACAGCAGACATTTCCATAATGTTTTGTTTGTCTGCCTCATTTATTGATACTTGCATACTGCTCAATAACCTTACATTATCTGGATGGCTTACACTGAATAAGTATAAAACTATTTGAAGTCAAAATAAGACTAAATGATAACATAAACAGAGGAAACAGCAATAATTCACAGCAACCACATAGTTTTAAAAAAGATTGATTGTTACAATTCATGAGTCTATCAATACAAGATTTTTCCAGTCAAATTTAATGGGTAATTAGGAATGTTTTTGTTTTTAAAATGGAGCTGGATGTCTCTTATTGGACTGGAATCTCTTTCCAGCCTTCAGAATGAGACAGAATGCATTGGGGGAAAGGAGAAAGAGACAGCAAACAGAAATCTGTGGTTTCAATACGGACAGTCAGAAAAAGGGAGAGATCACATGATAGCTGAAGAAGTTATAGGTTAATTCTGAAGTGCATTTCCCCTTGATCAGATGTCGAATCAGGAGGTAAGCTGTGCACTCCAGGAATCTGATTGCCTCCAGAGTGGCATGGTTGTATATTTTGAAATAGGTACACATTGTGAGAATACGACACATCTTTCATGTTTTGCCTCATCCTATGGATGTTAAACCTTATAGTGAAGATCAAGATTAGAATATGTATCATGAGTCCTACAGGTAAGACACATGGTATGCTAGCCATAAAAGGTGTGCAGCAACTGCTGGAGCTACAGGCATATTTTTCTGCCTACTTGGCCATAAAAATGTTTCTGTGGGTTACTATAGTACTTGGTTAGTCAGGTTTTACCCAAATTTATTTCCTATTGCTGTCATGTATGTTTTCACAATCAGCTGGCCCAGAAGAAGTTCTAGTTTACCTTCCAGTCCTTGCCTGGGTTGAACATTCACATCCTATGATATCACAAAATTCCAGTCCATGACATCTCAAGGGCCTGCTCCCTGGTCCTAGGTTTTGGCCTTAGGCTGGCAATGCTAACTATGACTGTGTGTATGAACAAGGAGGTTGCAATTGTGCAGGGGAAGGAATCAGGAGGTTTTGCTGGGAGGCCTCCTAATGGCTCTGAGTCCTTGGTAGCTACCTAATAATGACTCCTGGGAGAATTAGTGGCTTGAAGGGGAACCAGCCACACCCTGGAGCCATGGATAAAGTGGAGCCATGAGTAAAGTTTGCACTCTTCTCTGCCAGATATAGCCTCTATAAGAAGTGCTCAGGAAACCCATTTCATTGTCTGAAAGTCAAAGTGCCTTATAAGCCCATCTCTCTCAGTGTACTGTAATTTATATATATTTTTCAATGTTTAGTAATAATCTTTGTGAAGAGCAAGATAATCCCAGAGTCTATTTTCCATTATAACATAGTTAAATGCTTTAAACAGGCTTATCTAGAAACTCAAGTGCATTTTGGGAGTAATCAAGTGTGGAAAATGTTGAGGCTACAATTTCTATTTGTCTTCCCTCTAGTTAAAAAAAAAAACCAACAAAACCTCAAGTGAATATCAAGAAAAGGCAGAACAGTGTAATGTAACATCTTAATGGATCAATCTGGCTAACTTAAGTTCAGAGAATTCCTCACAGAGAAACTATATATATGCAGAGGAAGAAAGGGAAGCCTTTTAAGAAAATCTGCAGGTCAACATCTTTATCATGTGTCGGTACAGAAAAACTGGAAGCCTAAATGTCATTCTCTCAAAAGTTTTGTACACACGTTTTAAGGTTACCTAGTATTATTCATGCATCATTCCAAGGTTAAAGTGTAACTTACTGTTTGTAGTCCAAAGCCATTTCTGCACTACACTGTTATAGTGCTATTATTCCACTGCCAACATCCCATGGAATCCTGGGATTTGCAGTTTAGGGAGGGGCCTCTAGAATTCTCAGGTGGAGAGCTCTTTGGCCTCAGTAAACTACAAACCCCAGAATTCCTTAGGATGATGAAAGTGGAATACTAGAACTATAACAGTATCGGGTGGAAATGGCCTAAATTTATGCAGTTTTTGCCTTAATTGGAAAGGGATAGAGAAAGAGTACTGTCTGACAAAAGGAGCAAAGATATAAAACACAGGCATACTTTTTTTTAACAGTTTGCGAGCTGATTAATTATATTCACTTCCTCCATTTCTTAAACTGTCCTCTCACCTGGTAGTTTCAATGGAAAATATGGACAAAAGTAGGGAATGGACATCTCTTTCTTGGTTCTCTTCCTTTCCCACAGGTTCCTTATTACTGCTGCTCAGGCCAGAACATCTCAACCAATGGCAATCCCAAAACTTTTCATCTATCAGCTTAAAGCGTTGGACTGGCATACTGAGGGAACCTGTCATCCCCACAGTCCCCGTGTTCCATTGCTGTCATCAAGAAACCATGCTGCTCTAACTGCCCGATGCCATTTTGTCACATAGAAATTTTTGCATGCTAGAGATGCAAAAATTCCCATTCTTTATGGCATCTTGGCACTCTAGACACATGCACCATCTGAGCTACGCAAACAATTGTGTTAATGTTTGGGCAAATCCTTGAACAATGCATATGTGCTAGTAGGATCAGGCTGAAAATTATGACAGTCAGTTCTTTCCTAACCAGCCTCTTCACACATAAAAAGATTATAATAGGAAGAGATTAAGCAGAGAAGGTTTCTGTTTTGTGCTGTGTACATCTGATGGCATTTTCTGCACAGAAAGCTTAGTGCTTAGTAAACAGGTTTCTTCTCAGACGCCAGGAAACAAATCAGTAAAAGAGGAAATGAGACAAGCAACAGATGTACATGTACAATGCACAAGAAGGATGCTTCAGAATATTTGGGATTCTTTATCCAAAAAAAAAAAATGCTACTCCACCATACCTTTAAAGAAACCATTCTTTTTTTCTTTTTTTTAAAACTAGATCCCTCTTGCTTTGCCTTCTCATTAATGGCCTGAATTTGAGGTTCCTCACAATTATATCATCCACTGTGTGAAACATTAATCAAGGCAACTGTATTCCTCTCTAAAATTTACTGCAAATGTGCTGTTTGCAGATCCTGTCCACTTTATTACCTCCTATTAAGTGCAGCTGGGATATTAATGTGCCTTGTCCCTTAATTGCCCCTTGAATAACCTCTCAGAGTTGCTCAACATCTATTTTTGTCCCTGGGGCAACCTTTCATTACAAGCTTCACTGCATTTCTTTTATAACAAACTGGTAAATATGGCACCATTTCATTTTTTTTAAAGATATAAAGATATAAAAAAGATGACAATGAGATAAAATTAGTAATAGTAGATTTTCTAAAGCCATTTCCGCACTAGGCTGTTATAGCACTATGATTCCACTTTTAACATCCTATGGAATCCTGCGGTTTGCAGTTTTGGGAGGGGCCAGCAAACCCCATGATTCCATAGGATGTTGAAAGTGGAATCATAGTACTATAACAGCCTAGTGCGGAAATGGCCTAAGGCACCATAAAACCAAGACCTGTACGGAACAATGAAGGGAAGCTGTTGAGGAAGAGTTGAGAATATTCCTGAATTAGAAAAGGCACTGGAAAAGGCAGGAATGTGCTGTGTGATCAGCCAGGGGGAAAGTTTCTGAGTAAGGGCATCCTCAGCTGCACCACCTGTTGAGGCGATCAGCCAACAGTTATGCTATAGAATGTTAAACAGCTGCTGTCACATTCCCATGCATTGCAAATCAGGCCTTTTTCATTCCCAGAAAAATATCCGGAAATGGGCCACTTTCCTGCTACAATCCTGTCAGCTGGGTGACTGTAGTTTCCCACTAGCGTTTGATAGAGCTTCCCGTCGTCATCGATCCAGGAGTGGCCAGGATGTGGGTATGCTCAGGTTGTTCCTCCCTCAGTTACTCCCATGGCATGGCAAGTTCACAATCTATCACCAATCCGAGTTAATTTTTTAAAAACTTTTTTTTTAGCATTATACCGCAAAAACACAATAGTGTATGGACATGTCATGATGTTACAGCCTTGCTGCACTAGTATGGCTTACCAAAAAAGAAAAAAAAAGACCAGTCTTGAGCTGCAGGACAGCGAAAAGGTGGAGAAAAAGGCTCACCAATGATGCTGCAAGGAAGACGGAACACCAGTGGCAAAAACGCTACTCATCCGCTGAAGTTGAAAGGGTGTGGTAGAGAGCGTTCAGAACCTGATACCATCATGGAAATGGCAATGCTGGAACTGAAATGAAACAACGTGCTATTGAGGCATGGTGCGGTAAGGGCCTTGGTGTCTAGGCTCAGTGTACTCAACCCATTGTTTGGTATGCCTTTGCTGAGGTAATATGCAATGGTAATAAAAATAACTTTAGAAAATTCTGATCAAAGTAACAATGAGAAAACATGACAACTAAAGCAGTCAGTTCATGTCTTTGCATTTCTCTGGCTCCAGCCTGGCATGCATGTATATGTTTCTGTGTGTGCGCACATGTATGATAGGTACATGCATGTGAGGGAATGAGAGGGTCCCCTCCCCACCTTGGGCTCTGACCACCTGACCAGTTGCATGTTGCCCCAGGATGTTTTCTAAACAATATTCCTGTTATACCTGCTTTATTCCTTGGGATTATCTAGTTTTCTCTTCCACAATGCACATTTTGATACAGAAAAAGCTTTATAGTCCATCCAATGGAATACAATGTTCTCTCTGTATATATGGAGCTCCATTCCAGGAATTTGAAGACCCTTGATGAACAACTTTAAATAAATATTTGGTGAACTTTAGAGTTTTAAATCTTGAGTTAAGTCTTGGTGATCCATGGCATGTGGACACCTGCAAACTATACATAGTTTTCTCCTTTACGAATATATACACTCTATGTGTGGATGCTGGGAGGTGAGACAGCTTGCCAGCAGGGTTAAGGATATATAGAACAGCCACATTTCCTAGCATGTATTCATGTAAGTCACTTCAGTAACACTCATACAATTTCTTGGGAAACTGGGTTGATGGAAATTCCATGGACATTTTCTGAGTCCAAAAGTGCACAGTTATTTACCCATTGGATGAATAATATCCTTGCTAGCTGGAGTAAGAGCTGGCAAAGCAAAACACAATATATAGGCAGTGGCAACACTTCCTCCATTAGTAGACAGATTAATGCTCCTGAGAAAGGTGAAATGTTTTATGCTTCTGTTTCAGGAGTTGTTTGCTTACAATCCACTCAGGAGATTTATTAATAGTTTTCTGAAATGTATTAAACATAACTACATCTCTCCTCCCCTTTTTACTCACTGCAGTCATAACACTGCTTTTATCTTCTCTACACAGATATTATAGCAGTTTGATACCACTTTCACTGTCATGGCTCCATGCTACAAAAACCTGGAATTTGTTGTTTGTGAAGATTCCCAGAAATCTCTGCTAGGTAGCTCTATTAACCTCCATTGAACTGAAGCATTAAAGCTTTCTAGCACAGAATTCTAAGTAGCTCAACAAACTACAAATCCTAGGATCCCACAGGAAAGAGGCACGGTAGTGAAAGTGGTATCAAACTGCTATAACTGTGTTGAATGTTGATACATTCAATATCTGATTTTAAATTGTCTGGTGATGCTACATATATGCCCCAAGTCTTTATTTTTGCTGTTGCACTGAGACATCTTCCCTTAGCCATCATCTTCCAATCAATATTCCTTTGTGTCTGTCTGTGTTATTGTCCGCGTGTGTGCCACTGAGTTTTTCTTTCTGTATGCTATCCTACCTCTTAGGTCCACAGACACTGACACAGTCCCAAATAATTTGATGAACATAATTACAAAGCTGCCGCTTGCAACTGTACTTATCGCCTACTCTTCTTGGTAGTTGGACTTCCAGGACCACCCCCTTGGACTAAGTTGTATTTTGCTGACAACACAGAGACCAAGGCATTCATTGCCTCAACTATTATAAACTTTAAAGGACTTATTTGGCAATTTAAAATGAGATCCAGATGTACTCACTCACCATTTGCCTTGTTAGTTTTTGGAAGCCAAAAAAAAAAAAAAAAGAGGCATAAAGCAATAACTTTTCTGTGTTTCATGGCATGAGTCCAAGGGTAAACTTTGCATAGAAAATAATACTGGTGAGTTCATTATTCTGTGTTTCCAGCCAATTGAATTCTTTGTGCTGATAACACTGTCTGCATGTTTTACAACAGAGGAATGTTTCAAAAATGGGAAAATAACAAGAGCAGCAAATGGATGCTTAACTATTATCAATTTTTGTTCATTTGTTTCTCTTGCACAATATTTGGATAAACCCATGGAAATGGCTTGAATAATATTCTAATTGCTGACCTCTTTTTGTTACTATAGTAACTGTTAACAACACCCAAAGTATTCCAATTGAAAAATATGCCAGTATTTATTTATCCTAAGCCAATTTGCTTGGTGTGGTTAATGAACTCCAGTATCTGTGGACCATAATTCATGAGTTAGTGCCAGTTCCATTTGCAGTAGCTGCATCTGACTTCCTTTATTCTATAAACACATTTTAAACTGGGTAGAAAAGAAACTGTGAGCTACCCATTCAGCCACAGAACCACTCAGCCATTTCAGTCATCAATATATCTTATTCAAATATGTCAGTGAAACAGAATGTATTTCTTGCAATATGGTCTGTCACCAAAGCACTGTAATGCAAAAGAGAACATTGTGATAGCTGTACAAATGATATAGGAACCCAAATGTCCCTCATTCTTTAGTCCTTACAGTAATTGCTGCTGTTGTTCTTCATCTTTTTTCTTTGAACTTATCCTGTTACTTTCCTCTAGCTTGATCCCTTTTCTCTTTAATTTAATGAAAGTTATGACTAATCAACTGGAAGGCTGACATCTTTAAATAGCTTTGCCATGGTAAAAGAAGACCATGAGGCAATAGAAAACAAATACAAATACAAGATTGTGTTAGGAACTGGAAAGATTTAAGAATAGGGCATAGAACAGGGAAATACAGCAAACTGCATTTGGTATAGTGGGTCATAAATTGGACTACAATTTTCAGAAGCCTAAGGGCTTCTAGGAATTGTATAGCAACAACGTGTGGGGATTGATATTCAGAAAGTTTACTGCAGTTTGCTTTAAAAAAATGAAAAGAAGGAGTAAAAATAAGTATTAGGTGGGTTGATGGGGTGAGATACTTTCTGACAGCATTTTTCATTTGGAAGTGCACCTGTTGAGCTTGTGTCTTCTGCTGACAGTCGTTTCACTTGCAATTAGATATGAGCTACAGTTTTCAAGTGCACCCTGCTTGCAACAGTCATGGGCTAGTCCTTGTTCTGTTTCATGGACCTATTTGGAAGCATGTTTGGGATAACCAACAGTGTTATTCTATGCATGTCTGCTCAAAAATACCTGCCATTCAGTTCACTGAGTCTTACTCTTGGGTAATGGTGAGTGTGCGATTGAGAACTAGGCTTATGAATTTTGATGCTTCATCTGCATATCTAGACTTAATAAGGATTTTGACAAGGTCCTCCATTATATTCTTGTATACAAGTTAGTAAAATCTAGGCTAGACTATGCTACTGTTAGGTAGATTTATAATTGGTCAACTGACTGAACCCAAACGGTGCTCACCAATGGCTCCTCTTTATCCAGGAGAGAAGTGACTAGCGGGACTAGGGGACCAAGTTCTGTCCTGGGCCCAGTGCTATACAACATCTTTATAAATGACTTGGAAGATGGAATAGAAGGCATGCTTATCAAATATGGAGATGAGACCAAATTAAGTGGACAGGATGGGATCCAGTGGACAGGATGGGAATTCAAAATAACCTTAACAGATTAGAGAGCTGGCCCAAAACAAAACAAAAGGAATTTCAAAAAGGAGAAATGTAAGATTCTACACTTAAGCAGGAAGAAAAAATGACATGTGGAGATATAGGATGGGAGACACCTGGCTTGACCACAGTACCTGTGAATGAGGTGTAGAAGTCTTAATAGATCACAATAGACCACACTGAGTCAGCAGTGTGATGTGGCAACTAAAAAAAGCCAAGATGCATTAATAAAAGTATAGTGTCTAGGTCAATGGAAGTGATAGCTGACAAGTTGGAATTTGTCCAGAGAAGGGCCACCAAAATGATAGAAGGCCTGAAAACCATGTCCTATGAGAAGGTCGTAGGGAGCAGGTATGTTTAGCCTGGAGAAGAGATGGTTAAGAGGTGACATGATAGCTATGGCCATTTCTGCACTATGCTGTTATAGTGCTATTATTCTACTTTCAACACCCTGTGGAATTCTGGGGTTTGTAGTTTACTGAGGCCAAAGATGCCCCTCCCTAAACTGCAAACCCCAGGATTCCATGGGTCATTAAAAGTGGAATAGCACTATAACAGTGTAGTGCAGAAATGGCCTCACTTTAAATATATGAAGGGATGTCATATGAAAGATGGAGCAAGCTGCTGCTTGAGAGACTAGGACACAGTACAATGGCTTTAAACTTCAGGAAAAGAGACCCTATCTAAACATTAGGAAGATCTTCCTGATGGTAAGAGCAGTCTGACAGTGGAATATACTTCCTTGGAGTGTGATGGAGTCTCCTTCTCCAGATGTTTCCAAATAGAGACCGGATGGCCATCTGTTGGGAATAGGTATTCTTGCATGGCAGGGGGCTGGACTTGATGGCCCTTGTAGCTCTTCCAGCTCTATGATTCTATGTTTAAATGTAGCTGAGAGTGTGAGAGGGTGTGTCTGTCTGTCTGTGGTATAAAAGTGCAAATTTACCTCTCTTGGGGGCAACAGAAGAGAGTGCTGTAGTGTATGAAATCTAACTTCTGATCCCTGGGAGTAAAGGGGCATGGTCCTAGGCTATAGACCTTGTTTCTAATTTGAGTGCTTCTGGGAAAATGGTTTTATATTTTCCCAAATTATAAAAATGGGTTTATGTTAGCTAGTTGTGGATGTTTCTCTGTGAGTATGACTATGTTCCTATCATTTGCAGAGTTCTTGCAGTAGCTAAGAGGTTCTGAATTATAGATGTAAATCTTTGTTTATTTTCTTCTCACAGACGAGAAAGCAAAATTTCAAAATCTCTTTCCACTGGGCAAAGTAACTAGAGATTTTGTGCATTTTTCAGTAATTTTTTCACACATCTTGACTTCTTTTGTGAATCTCTTATGAAGTTTATTTTGAGGAAAATAAAATAAAACATTGATTCTGCACAAAACACAATTTTTAAACAAAATATATTGTTTCAGATAAACACATTTGTAAAACTAAACCCTTTTGCAGGAGGAGGGCTACTTTGAGCCATATTCATTATTACTGCTGCTGGTGAGGGAGAAAATGTTGGTCTTTTTGTTCCTGCACAGGGGCAAAAAAAATCATGTGGTAGCTGACATTTTTTTTCAATGTGCCAAAACATCCTTTCCATCAAGGAACAAGATATTTTACAAATATTCTCTACATCCCTCATCCGGTGTGATTGTAGAGGTTTATTTGCAGAGGGGTCTGGCAGATTTCTTTTTCCAGAGTTTGGAAAGTCACCCTTTGGACTACAACTCCCAGAATCTCCCAGCCAGCATTGCAATGCTGGGTAGAGATTCTAAGAGTTGTTGTCCAAAAGGTTCTCTTTTTGTTTAGATATGTTTGGGTATTGTTGACTTGAAATATACTGACATTTATTATTCCACACAGCAAGAGCATCTGTATTTGACAAATCTTTTGGAATGTGTCCTTCAGCTGATAACACTCTTCCTTTCCACACCTTACCTCCTTCCGGCGCTGGGGTGCGGGGATCGCGTGAGCAGCCTCTGGCAAGAGGTTCTTGCATCTGGGGTCCTTCGGCTCCGCACAAGCTGCCTGCTCATGCGAGAGCCCTGCCTTTTCCTTCCGCAGTGCAGCCTGGGACCTTCCCAAGCTGCACTGGGGCAGGAAGCGTGACTGGCGCAGCTCCGGAGGCTCCACACACCAGGTAAGTGCGTGCGAGGCCCGGGAACAATGCACGATCAAGCACCATTTTTGGCTTCTAGCCGAAAATGAAAAGGTGCGCGATTGGCACCTGCCGGCCCCTGGAGCATCACGCGATTGTGAGTGCATCGTGCAGATCGCTCCTCACAATCGCGCAACGCTCCAGGCGCCCTTTTGTATGGAAAATGCCATGTGAAAAGGGCCACTGTCAGGGTATTTCACGGTGTACCTTGCAACAACTCTTTTTGGATACTTTGGTGATCTAAAAGCAGAAGCCAGCCTAGCTTCCCAGAATTCAGACAGCAGTGTTGCAGTAAGATACAGTGGTTTGAAGAGCAAAGGAGAAAACTTTGAAGTCTGAGAATGTGAGTTTACACCATTTCCTATTGTTTTTCTTGGCCACTTCTGTTCCATAGGATTCCCTTGTTGGACTTCTTGAATCCGACAGGAAGATCATGTTAAGACTTCATAAAAGATTTATTTTGAATTTAAAAGCATAGAAAGACTCTTTGGGGAACATTTCAGAGATTAAATTTACAACAGTTTTCCCTTGACCAGCACCCCATCACGGTTGTCATTTTCCTTACAGCTGTTCACATAGCAACAAATGGTGTGCTCACGCTATTTTGTATCAACAATTCCATTGAGCTACACACCCAGTGACATCATGCAGAATGGGAAACTGCAACATGAAAAAATTATAAGGCATGGATAAAAATATGCCTCTATAGAGAACATGGGCAGATTTCAGGAAGTTTGGATCCTAGTACAAAAGGCATGAACATAAATAAATAAAAACTTTTACACGAATAATTGAAGCAGAGAATGATCATGTGTTTTGGACTTTTATACATTTTTGTTGACTTCTGTGTCTCTTGGCCTTGGATAATCACGTTTGTTTGGGTTTTTTTTCCTCCTCCACCAGTTCTAGACCTTGACTGACAGGAATGACCCTTGACAACAGGGCTCATAAACTCACCAAGAAGCTGAACAAACTAGAATATTATCAAGAAGTTCCTTCTGACTGATGGCAGTTTACCACCTTTATGTGTCAGGTTTGGGGTTATGAAAAAGAGATTCACCAAGAGGTATAGTCATGTTGCCCCAAGGCACATTTGTGCTGCTACACTCACAGCTGCTCCACGACTCCCCAAGCTCACAATAAACACAGAATTTAGTACTGATGTGCCAATTGAAGAAGTGTATGAATAACACTTGGTAAACTTTGCTTTCTGTGATTGGGTGAACAAAAACAATCGAAGGTCAAATATTATCATCTTTTTTTTTCTATCGATAAAAAGTATTCCTGTTTCTAGAAATGTTACCGATAGAAAGAAATTATAGAAAAGGTATGCCAGGATCATAATTTCTGTTTATTAGTTCTTATGAATTCTTTGTGAATTGGTTAATGACTGAGTTTCTTGTAGAAGGGAAAATCATGAGTGAAAGCTACCTGCTCATTAAAGAGTAGAGATAACACAATAAAATTACAAACCCTTACTCATTTTATGAAGTAAAATTGAGATTGGAATGGGGAGAGAATGGGCAGATTTAAAAGGTATCATTTAGGCCTCATTGTTTTAGGAAGCTCCAGCTCCAGATGTCCCCTCTGAACATTTGGACTTAAGAATTACTAAACTGCTGGCTGCTGAAATCCTTTGGCAGTTTCAGGCACTTTAAGGAAAAACAAAGCTCTGCAAAAGCTGGGGGACTTTTCTTTCAAAGTGTCAAAGTGTTAATAGTGTCAATTCCCTGGCCTCTGGCCACTCACTATTGTTCTCTCTAGTGACTGTCCATCTGTCTCAAGCCCACAAAGAACAAAATGGTGGCTATCATTATCAATTACTTTAGGTTTTAAAGTGTTTTGTGAGCAAGCTGATGGTGTTGATGGAGGACAAGGGGTGTGGCCAGACCCTCACTTGGGCTCCTTTGCAATCCTTCACAGGGTGCCACAGGCACTTTGTTGACCTGTCTAAACTAAGGGCTTTTGGAGCCTTGCTGTGCTGCCAATAGCCATATACAAAAAGAAAAGCACATTATTGTCGGGGTCAAGTTTGTTTCAGTGATCACTCAGACAAGGGTGGGAAAGTTGATTTAGAATGTTAACCCCTCCAAATTCTGGATTATGGGGAACACACTCAAACTGAAATTCCTAACAATTTGTATTCTTAAAAAATGGAACTTGGACTACTCCATTTACGAAAGAGGAACACACCTGAGCAAATGGAACTAACATGTACCCATTGACATGGGTGTTTAATAACACCATAAATTGAGCAGGGAATTACAAGCTATTTATATCCAGCCTGTATGTGTTAATTTACATTTTACTCTTATAGGGCAGCTTACAAACTTAAAAGCCAATCATACAATTTCACTGAAAGCATCAGTAAATTCAGACATAACCTCTGGCAGAACACTACAGAGAATGGCAGAGTAACAATCAGCTGGTTTTAAAATAGCAAATTGGTAAGGTTGTTCTGATTTTTGGAAGGTGAGGATAGTCTGCCAGTCTGATGGGGCAAAGAACTCAAAGAAGGTAATCCTGCTGGGAAAAGCCTTGCTCGTTGTCCCTGGCTAATCTCTCTTGAGTCAAAGAGATGACTCAGAGCAGGATTTCAGCACAAGCAGTCCCTTTACCTCATCTAATACCAGGTTGTTTGAAGGTGTATTTAAAGATTAAAAGCAACACTTTGAATCTGCCCTGAAACCAGTAGTAAAGATACCCATTTTTAGTACTGGAGTAATGCACTCCCTCTGGCTCATTCTTGTAAGTAAACAAGAGGATGTGCTTTATACTAACTGACGTTTCCAGTTTTCAAAGGTGTGACTTGAATATCATATATAACAGTGCTCCAGCCTCCTCTAGTTAAGGCATGATTCACCAGCAGCACTGCTAGGTTTTAGAGATGGAGAGAGTCAGCTGTGACTCTCCCTCTAACTCCCTCTAACTCATTATTCCACAGCATCCCACCATCCACTCTATCACTGAGCCATCTTCCTCACTCTTTCCCTCTGTTGTCTGAAATGAAACAAATAGGTTCCTTTTCAAAAGCAATCTCTTTTGAAATGTTTAAAGCGTTTACTACCTCCACTGTCCAACACACCTGACAACAACATCTGTAAGCAGTTTCAAAAACGAAAAGAGATCTGTTTGTCCCCTTTCCAATGTCTGCTCAACCTCAACACATCCCAGATGGCAATGACAATGACAATGAAGCAGTAGCAGGTCCTCTCTCTCTCTGCAGAAAACAATAAAATACAATACAACATCCTTTTTACAGTCAGGTTGGGAGCATTAAAGAACAAAAGTCCACATTATCATGCCCTGCCACGTTCATGACCTTGAAGCAGTCTGTGAGCTGGAAAGTGAAAACAGTGAGCATAACTGCACAGCACTTCACTCTGCAATGCACCCATCCTACCTGTAAAATGTTGACGGTAAAAATTGAAAGAATCCTTTAGACTTAAAGCACCTGCACTTGTGTCTTGTCATCCAGTCCTAACAATGCCACAGTGTATCAACCTGGATTTTAGGAAGACAGTGCTCACGGATCTAGTGAACCAAACTAATGTGGTGAAAGGCATTTGGGGTCACAGCTTCCATCTGGGGGAACCCAGGAGCAATGCTTAATATTCAGTTAGTAAGACATCCTAATTTTATCCTGACTGTTTATACTTAGCTGAATTATGTCCATTTTCTTTGGGAAAGTTAGTTTTTCCACTAAAATTTTAGAAAGAGTGAGGGAAGTGGATACTAGTATCTCCAGTGAAGGAATTCATCCAGAAGTTCTAGATGAGGAACAGAGCTTTAATGAAATCAGATCAGCTGATTTTGGCTTGATTTCCTCTATGGAGGTTTGAATCATCTTCTTTTGGACAAAGAGTATTTTGAAAGATTGTCTGTGTTTCCATTGACTAAAATTAAAGAAAGTGATACCATGATGCAGGAGGATTTGCCTTTGCTCTTTGCTTGATTTTTTAAAATTACTTAACGAATATCAGTCCTAACCAGACGTTCTCTTGTCACATCTCACAATTTTTACTTATGAAGAAAAATATTTTCTTGGGCAGATGTCCAAGGTTCTTATTTAAAAAAAAAAAAACAGCTTTTGCCTATGTAATTTGAGAATGGTGGGAAGTTTACTTCATTATTTGGATATTATTTGGACAGTTATCAAGATAATCACAAAAATGTATTGCCTCATAGTGTATAGAATCTCTTTTACATATATCACCAAAGGACCAGAGGGAATATATTACATAGACATTATATGGCAAGAACAAGTAGATTTCTCTCCATATGGCTCTGTTTGCTTTTAGGGGAAAATGAAATTAGAATTCAAAGAGATAGCAATGTATCTGTCTTTTTATGTAAAGACTCTGCCACAACTGTGGTCTTGAAGGACAAACTTTAGCCCTAGAAGGTCTCATGAAGTTCTAACTGTATCAGATACACATCCAGTCACTCTTGATTTCACCCAGTAAAAAATGTAGTGTTGAAAGCCTTCTTCCTGTGGAACTGCTTCACTGCATCAAGACTTTTTTTTTTATTGTGTCATTCTGAAACACAGCTATACCTGAGCAGGTTTCCTTGATTTGAAGATACTTAATTTTGCAGCAACAGGGAAAACTTTAACAAAAGCGGGCAACAGACTAGGACATAATGCTTTGAGGTTTTTACCTCCAACAAAGGTAAAACTCTTTCATTTGGACCACAGTTGGCAAGTTTTACATATATAGCCCCTAAACATTTTTTTCTGAATGTAACAGTAGAAAGATTTCTTCAAGAATTCAATGTTTTCTGCCTAAGAAAACGGTGGTTAGCACCCACAGGACAGGAGAAGCTTAGATTTCAAGAGAAATTATTTTTCTGTTGCTAATGGAGTTGAAATTTTATAACAGGCATTTTATTGTCCTTTGTTCCTTGTCTTCACACGGCCAAGAAGAGAAGTAGTTTCTGTCTGCATTGAGAGCTCTCAAGACCATCTTCACTGACAAGAGTAACATTTGAAGCAAATGTAGACCTGTGACTCAAAGATCACCAAATTTCTTCTCCTGTATGATTTTTACTATCTTTGCCTGATGAAGAACCCAATGAAACTCTGAAAACTTGCATGATGTATTTTCTACATTTTAGTTGGCCAATAAAGACATCACTCTTCTGTGGAGTTTGGATTTTGTTGTATTTGGCATGGCCAACACAGCTACCACTGAATATATTTACTGGTGTTTAATCAATATTAACTTGTGACAACCAATACATAATTACAAAGATCTATACAATTTTAAATGTTGGATTCACTTCCCAGGAGCACCCATTTTCAGAACCGTTTTCACTGGCTGAAGGCCGCACAGTAGTATGCTGAAAACTAGCACTCTTTTCTTTATTCCTTGCGTTAAGTATTCCCTTGACTTCACTCTTCAAAGCAAGACCTTTCTGATAAGAAAGGGTCTTTAGGTAGGCTGGAATGTAGGACTGAGACATAAGACTGCTGAAAAATAATCCAGAGAAAACAAGTTCAGAGCTTGAATTTCTCCACTAGAAAGCTCTAGTACTGTACCATTCAGGGAAATGGGCTAGAAGTCTTTAGGAGAGGCTTCTACATAACTCAAGAAGTACAAATTCCAGTTAAATCGTACCAAGCCTCTATGAGTATACATATACTCAGCGAGTGGTCTCCAAGAAGCATTTTCTTTTCTTTTTCAAATTTTGCAAAGCATTGCATAGCTTACCTAGCTTTTTAGTATGTCATTATTTTTTGCCTGCTTTGTTTTATGGTTCTATCTCATTCAATATTTATAAATATTCCATGTTGCTTTGAACAGTGGAGAAGTAAACCTCATGGTAAATGAATACATGACAAAGAGACCTTGTGCTTCATCATGAGCTTAAATGGGGAGAAGGAATGTAAAATTAAGACATTCTTTCCCTGCAGTAAATGTCAGATAAATTTGTTCACTATAACTCCAAATTGTTTTTTTACTGCTTCATGTGGTTTGTCAGTCTAACAAAGGAAATCCTAAATCTTTTCTTCTCATAATGCTAATGGGGTATTTGGACACCTGATACTTGAAATGTGATCATTATTGGTCCCCTCTTTTTGTTCCATGCTCTTTGGCCATTTCCACACTACACTGTTATAGTGCCATTATTCCATTTGCAAAACAACCTGTGGAATTCTGGGCTTTGTAGTTTACTGAGGTCAAAGAGCTCTGCGGTTGAGAATTCTAAATGCTCCTCCCTAAACTGCAAACCCCAGGATTTCATAGGATGCTGAAGGTGGAATAATACCACTATAACAGTGTAGTGTGGAAATGGCCTAAGAGTCCTGGTCAATACTATTGCTCAAGTTCCTCTTGTCTATACTAGACTAATCATTGGCTGGCATCATTGGCTTGCATTTTTTATAGCAGTTACTGATTCGTAACATAGAGTAATGAATCCATAACTGCTTTGCCTTCAGTAAGACTGTGTAATCTTACTGTAAGACTACATAAATGCCCTCTAGCCCATCTCAGCAGCCAGCAACCTCACCAGGCAAAGGAAGTCTGTTCAGGGGCTAATCAAGGTACAGGAGGATGACATTTCCTGCCTCCTCTCACCAGCAAGCAAGACTACAAGGAACTGTGACAGAACTCCTCATTCCAGCGTTGCTCACCTGTGGGAGAGGACTGGAAAATTCCTCTTCTTTGCATCCCAATGAGCAGCTGAACAGACTTTGCTCACCTGACGAAGCTGCTAGATATTATGGCCATTTCCGCACTGAACTGTTATAGTGCTTTGATTCCACATTCAACATCCTATGGAATCCTGGGGTTTGCAGTTCTGGGAGGGGCCGGCCGGCCCCTTCCAGAACTGCAAACCCCAGGATTCCATAGGATGTTGAATGTGGAATCAAAGCGCTATAACAGTCCAGTGAGGAAATGGCCTATATTAGGCTGGAAGGGACTGGGCCAGGTGATGCTACATTGTATTATCAACTAAGTAGCCCTTTGCCTCCTTAACTAAGTAGCTCATTTAGAATAACAGCACTTATTATTTTTGTGTCCTAAATGCCTTCCATTTGAGTTTTAAAACGACAGTTAAAACTGGATTATGTACAAAAAAATTCATTAAAATCTTATTAATGTTGTTCTGAAGTATACACAAAAGTGAACTATTGTATTGTTGCTTAGTGACATTCCTCCTCCACCTCAGCACAAGACTGTAATAATGCAAACTCCTGCTAAGATTTCTTTATTTTCCTCAGGAGATTGTCTGGGAGCAAGTACAAGAACAAAGCCACCTATAATGCCTCAAGTACATAAATCAGTAAGGTTGTTCATTATGCTAAATGTTGGTTTCCTTGTCCTCTTTTACTTCCATTTATTAAGAACATTACTCCCATTAAGTCTACGATTGATCTGGAAAAAAATATATCCTATATTCTTGACTTGCTATTATAATGACTATTGTATAGAATTGCTTTATATCCATACTTGCTGACTTCTAATGGTTCTGCGGCTTAAAATAGTTAAGATAAGCTTTAATTTGACCTTTGCCAGTAACTGAAACATGCCTGGAAGGCAATTGGACTATTTAAGGCTGGATGGAAACCTTTTTTACATATGGATTACAAACGTGTGTTCAAAGAAGGTTCCTAAAAACTGACATCCAGTTCAGGGACTGGGAGGTTAAATCCCAGTCTGTGGTTTTGATAGGGATAAAAATCAATAGTTGAGAAACATATTCTGAGAACTGGGAGTCGGGCAGAGGCAATAAATTCTCAGACCAGCCAGAGATAAATCAAGTAGCTAATTAACAACCTGGCTCCCTATGAGTTCCATACTAAATGGAATCGAGTGCTGAGAAAATACTGAAGAGAGAAAGGACAGGCACTGGGGTGTTGTTCATTCAATAATTGAGTGTTGTTTCATTCTGTGAGGAACTGTAGCCCAATAAAATCATCTGTACTTAACCAGAATGGTATAAAAAACCTTACATTGATTATTTTCCATGAAAAATCCACTCATTTATATTTCCTTGCTGGGCTTCTTTGATAAAGAAATAAGGGCATCCCTCCTGCTTGGTCTCACAGATCAGTTATGATTAAGAGGATCTAAGGAAGGTAAACCCATTAGCAGGGCACGATCATTCGCTGATGCTCCTGTTCCAACCTCTCAGTAGTTTTCAGGCCAACCCCTAGATTGAGGCTGGGGAGCTGGCCAGGCTGCCTCAGATGTAATGAATTACAAGCAATGCAATTAACTGTAACAATTTCCCCTTTTTTTGGCAGGAAGTAACCATAGCATTACCAATTGGCACTTAGAAAGTAATGTCACATATAAGTATGATTTATCTTTTCTTTGCTGCAGCAAGTAAGGCTTTTGTATTTTAAATATCACTGAACATGGCATTCTGAGAGGAAATTTCCAAGCTTTATGTCATTATCTTATCAATCCTGATGTTTCTGTCACCACAAAAAAGGTGTCATAAAAGTAACAAGGAATTCAAGGGGCAATGTGTGTGTACTGTAACTTTTGTGTATGTGTGTGGTAATGTAATGAATCACTTGGGTGGGGAGTGGCTTTGCAGCAAATTAAATCATGCATTTTTTAAAAAGTTAAAACAATGAATTATTTATTAAATGTTGTCTTTGGCTCCCATTGAATAGAATGTGCTGCCTTGGAGTATGGTGGAGTCTCCCTCTTTGGAGGTTTTTAAGCAGAGGCTGGATGACCATCTGTCAGGAATGCTTTGATGGTACATTCCTGCACAGCAAGGGGTTGGACTTGATGACCCTTGTCGTCTCTTCCAACTCTTCTATGATTCTTTACAATTTAGTGGTCCCAGCAGCACCATCACAGGATAAATCTGCCCATACATCCTTGCACTCACAATTGGGTGTGCTTGTCCTGCATTGTTGTAATGGGCCTGACTTTTGACAGCACCACAGCTCTGATTGCAGCCACAGTGTAAGTGAACTCAGTATCAGCAGTCTTTGGCCCATGAAATGGACTGCCTGCAAGCACGCCATGCCAGCAGTAAAATTAAAATGATAAATGACTAAGTGTGTTTTTTTTCCTTTCCATAATACCCATTCATGTAAGGCTGGCAGACTAGGATGGGGTTCCAGTAACTTTAATCCTTAACCTGTCTCAGAGTGGGACAAGGTACCATAAAGCTCCACCTGTCCAAAGGTACCTGTTCTGCTTCACATTACAACCCCTACTTTCAGCCACTGCCATTTCACCACTGGGATGCTTAGGGCATGGAGGAGCACCCAGTGCATCCAACAGAGCTGGGCATTCCTTCAAGCCCAACACTCTTTCTACCAGCAAGACCCTAACTTTTTTGGGAGTGAATGACTGAGATTGGAAATGTAAGGGAGGATAGGTGGAATCAGAGCTTTAAAGCTCCTCCCTCTCCATGGAGCTTTAAGGGTCTTCTCCTGTTCCAAAATAGGTTAAGGACTGAAGTTACAGGAGCCCTATCTGGGACCCAATCTGGCAAGCCTATATTCATGACACCGTGGTTACTTCACTCTGCCTAATGGTAAGGCCAGCTCTATAGCTTCCTTTGTGACTATAACTTCAAAAATATACAAAAATGCAGACCTAATGTACAGCTGAGGAGGAGGGTTTCAAACAACCAGGCCATTCCTTATGTTATACTCATTCACTGCCAAGCTTGCACAAAATAATGCCTCCTCTGTCTTTGGGCAGATGGTAATGATTAGGAAGCAACATCAAAGGAACAGAGGATCTGAAAGAAAAAGTGAGTATTGACAGGGACTGCTCCGCTCATCATTTTTGACACCTTTGCCTGATGAAGAAGCCAGTGGAGCTTCAAAAGTTTGAGTGAAATATTTTCTGCATTTTTGATTGGTCCAATAAAGGTATTGCTGTTTTGTGGATTTTGGATTCTCTGCATTCTATCACTTTGCCCAACTTAGCCTTAAACAGAATTTGTTTAAAACTGTTTCTTGTTCTTTGTGAAGCATATCTGAAATATAGTGCTGCTTGGCATTAATAGAATGAATATCGTGTTGCTTAAGACTTCCATGATTGTTGCAGCAGAGTTCTTGTAGAGGGGTGTAGGTTGGCACTAACAATTGTTTTAAGTTCCCACCGCCACAACAGACAACTGTTAGAAATATGGGGTTAATTCATGGATGAAAACTTACAATATGATGGTCATGTTGTACCAAATTTCAACCACTCTGTGGGTAAGGAAGTCAAAAAATATTAACTGAAGGACAAGTTATTAAAACTAAAATGTTACCATTTCAGACATGCAGAGCAGAAGTAATAAGTAGCAGTCCAGGATAATCATACACAATGTTGTATGAAGAACTAGAAAGTATGCCTTTTGTTTGGAAGGTGGCATAAAGAGTGTGTGGACAGCAAGGGCACAGAGGACAGAATCCGATGGGTAATATGTATGTACAGGGAGCTAAGTCTGCCAACGGACTTTTCCAGGCTTTGTAGAAGGGTTTATCCAGCACCTCCTTCTGTGAGTTCTCCATCCTGAAGAACAACAGTTGGGAGGGAAAGGGGGCAGTTCTATCTCCCTGACTACTAAGTGGCTGTGGGGGTGGGCCTGGACTTCTTCCATTGCTCTTGAGCAATAAGGAAAGAAAAAAAAATGGTGTGAAAGCTGCTGTTTCTTCTCTCTGTATTGAAAAGCAGATGGAATGATCTTAGGTGCAACTCTACCACTAGGAGAAGCAGACAGACAGAGGCGTAAGCCTCCTCCACTTCTGTTGCGTCCGTAAATATGCTGGTGAAGATGTATGCTTTTGCAGCATGAAGTATGCTTTCAGCCGGAAGTGGAGATTCTATCTACCAGCTGGGTATCATAAAGTTATGCAAACTTAGCTACTCCAGAAGACCAGCTTGCTCTGTTGTCTAAGCAGTTGTACAATGATTGATATAAGTGTGCACTTGCCTGTTGTGTGAGAGTGAATCTAACTCCTCAGCTTCCACTGAGGACTGCACTTACAGAACCCTATGGAATGCTCTGCACTTGGAGGTCCAATTGGCACCTGCATTAATTTCTTTTAGCTGCTGTGACCATTTCCACACTAGATAGTTATAGCACTATTATTCCACTTTCAAAGGCCTCTCCCTAAACTGCAAAGCCCAGGAATCCATAGGATGTTGAAAGTGGAATAATACTGCTATAACCATCTAGTGCAGAAATGGCCTGTGTTCTAACATGGCTGTTTAATGAAAGCCTTTTGGTCCTACTCTTATTTTTAGGTATATATAGTTTTAACTGTTTTAGCCTTGTCTGCTGTTTTAATATGTTGATCTGTTTAATAAGCACTTAGCCTATTTAAATTATTTTGCTGATTCAATGTGTGTGTGTGTGTGTGTGTGTGTGCGCGCACGCGCGTGCGTGCGCGTATGTGTGTGCAGACAGAGAGATAGATTTAGATAGATGTGTTCCATCTCACAAAGGAGGATGAAATAGAAAAAGTGTAATAGACGAATAAACTTCATACATAGCACAACTATTTTTGGGACAGTTTCCATCAGCTTGTCTGAGCTTGCATAATCCTGAATAGGATATTACCCTTGCAACCTCTAAGAAAGTGCAATGGACTGCATTTATGCCAGAATTAAGTCACAACAGGATTCTGGCCTGAAACGGGGATGGAAGAGAGTAGGAGGGAGCCAGGAAGCTGTAGGTAAGGGAGGCTTTTGCTGTTGGCTTCCATGGTCAGCTGTGAAAATCTTGGAAAGATAGGTAGGTTGTAACATCATGCAACAAATTCCTATGAGCATCTCAATACATATGAATGTCAGCTGGGAGAAAGATTACTATACTCTCCAACTTTCCCAGTTTGGCCATACTCTGATGTTGCCTGACCACAAGCATCCCAGTTTTTATCTATGAAATGTTGGAGCATATGGATTACTGCAAAGCCAGCATAGCACAGTCATAAACTGCATTAGCAGCTATGCCATTAGATGAGCAGTTAGGAATGCTCATCTTGTGGCACATACTCTCTGAGCGTCTCCCACCCCAGGCTAAATGCTGTTTGGTAGTGGCCCTAAGCAAGTACTTCTTTGAAGAGATGTACTGCTACCAACTGCATCGTTTGTTCCTGAACATATTCTTGATTGACCTCCTCCTCTAGGATCAGTTCTTTGGGAGGAATGCTTGAAGGAGGCTGATTCTCGGAGGGGAGAAGACAGCTGTTGCTCAACTTGCACTTTTGAATGTTGTTTTTTGCATGGCATGAAGAATTAATCTCAGCACTTGCAAGAAGTCTAGGACACATTTTAAGATAATAACTTTTATCTAGTTTCCACCGTCTGTGGCATGTGGCTAGCATGATCCTAAAGTTCAAGAAATCAGCTTTTGCAACCCTGGGTTTCAGGATCCAGAAGGTTGTTCTAATTAATTAGTCTTCAAGTGGGAATTGAGGACCACAGCCTGGTTTTAGTCTGACCTAAGGTGGACCACAAGAGAATTGCCAGCACTGGAAAAAAGTATGTGGTGGCGGTGGTGGGGAGACAAAGAAGAGGGTCTAAAAATGTATGCTTGAGATAGATGTGGATCCCTGCACTGAAACAAACTGCAGAATGTGTGTACTTGAAAACTTAGCCCAGCTTTCCAGAGTATGACAGCACAAGAATTGGTAATATTGAACTGTCAAAAGCTTGCATGTGGGCAGCAAGGTTTAAAGAGCTGATAAATATAAATCTAACCAGTTTTGGCATGGAACTGCTATAGACATACATAGTATATGGGACCCTATGGGTAACATTGCCTGTATGATTGCTCTATTTGACCCACATAACACAGTACTAGCCTCAGGCTAATTTCAAACCTGTCTGGATGAATATATTAATATGTTTTTCAAGTATGGATGCCCTCTATGGTACTTTGTCTGGCCTGGACATACCACATAACTGAAAATCTGAGTTCTGATATTATAGGGGAGAGAGGAAAACATTCTCTCTCCCCTCACTTCTCATAAATTTAATTACGGAGGTTCCCAATTACTTCAGTTATTGACCATTGGGGACAAAACAAGGCCATTTTGCTAAGCAACCACCATATAAGAAATACAATAATAAAAACCTGGAAGAATAGCTTTAAACCCCATGTAATTACTGCACTAAATTCTCTTGCACATGCCTTGCTCTTTCACTCCAGTATATTGGAATCCCTGCATTCTGTTTTAGAAATCCAAAGAAACCTACAGTAAATGTAGTAATTTAGAGTTATTTTAAGCAGGAAGCCACTGCTGAGGTGCTCTTTAGAAAAGGCACGGTCTCCTCCCTCTAAATCAGCACATTTGACAGGTCCAGGAGGAGGCTGAGGCAGCAAGCAAAAAGCCAAGCAGTTTACATTTCTGTCTTTCTTTGCAGGCTTTGAAGGAAAAGACATCATACGAGGCTTGCACTCTAAATTATAGAAGAGAGCAGTAATGTCAGGAAGGAAGGGAACAGCACGCAACACATTTTCATGCTCCAGTAAGGCTCACTCCAAATGCTAGCTTCCTGTATGGCTGGGTTAGCACAGGCAGAAAGTGACATATAGAAGTTGAGATAACCAAACAAGTTTCCCTTAAACTGTTGCTACTGTTGACATTTTGCTGTCTGCTGTGAAGGACAGGACAGCAATCCCTTCACCGTGCCATATACAAAAACTGGCTGGAATGACAGTTCTGTATAACTGAACATTGAAACACTGAAAATAGGCCAGTCTTACAATACATGGGAGGCGTCAAGCTATTTAGGGCATTCAGGACCACATGCATGACAGAAGGGAACAGTTGTGGGGTCCACTGGGAAATTGCCATGGCCACCTATGCAGCATCAGCTGTCTGGGGTATTCCTCATGGTAGAGAT
Organism: Iguana delicatissima; assembly: GCA_948472985.1. Classification (NCBI taxonomy): domain Eukaryota; kingdom Metazoa; phylum Chordata; class Lepidosauria; order Squamata; family Iguanidae; genus Iguana; species Iguana delicatissima. The sequence continues at coordinate 718,590 of CAOKZL010000734.1, forward strand.
GGTCCTGTAATCAGATTTTGTTTCCCAAAGATTCATCCTGCTTCTCCCCTGGATTACTGCCTGGATTAGCAGCAATCTTTGGGGGGGATGCCAGCAGAATTCATATACAGCTTGCAAGTGTTGAATAGAGGCGTATCTAGCATAAACAGCACCTAAGGCAAGGGTGGAAGCATGCCCCTACCTCCAGGTACGCCCCTCCTCTTCCTCTTCCAGCATTGTTTTTTTGCGCCCCACTGGCATTGACATCCAGGGCACACATCCTTTTTGCCCCATACTAGATACGCCTCTGGTGTTGAAATATTCCTACATCTTACCTTAGGAGACAAAACCCAGGAGTGAAGACAAAACTGAATGCTCAAGAAGGCTGGACAGAGCTAGAGTTGGCAATGGAACATCTAAACAGAGATATCAGATGGGCCATTGGAAATATGGGACTGAGGTGGAAAAACTCTAAAGTAAGAGTAGCAGAGGTAGATGCTGTTAGAATGCAGGCAGTATTGAAAACTTTTTCATGTCACCCAAGGACAGCATATAGGAGAGGGTGGAAATCATATGGCCCATCAGATGTATTGAACTCATAGTGTTCTTCACCATTCACTATGCTAGCAAGGGCTGCTGGGAGTTGCCATCAACAACACCTGGAATGCTGCATGATTCCCATCTCCAATATAGAAAAAGAAGAGGATAGACCTTAGAACATTTGGAGTGGGAGAAAGCAGAGGAAGAAATGTTGAGTATGGGATTAGACATATATGAAAAGAACTGTTAGTTGATATGTTCAAAGAAGCCTCTAATATGAGGGAGACAAGCAAGAGAGAAAATCAGGAAAGAAAGAAAGAAAGAAAGAAAGAAAGAAAGAAAGAAAGAAAGAAAGAAAGAAAGAAAGAAAGAAAGAAAGAAAGAAAGAGTCATGCATCCATGTAAGCAGCCCCTCTAGATTTAGCAATAAAAAGATTAGCTATGAGAAAACATATTCCAGATATTGCAGATTTATTGACACTCTAGATATTGCCTCTTGCAAAAATGGAAAATAACCATTCATGAAAATGTAAAGATGGAGAATTGCTTTTCATGGAACCCAAGGCAAGGATTCCTATTTTAGAGATAATAATGTTCTTAGCTGGGATCTGGAAAGCCAGTAGCACTGTTCAGAATGAGGGGGCAGAGCACAGCCACCAAATTGTACACAGATCACAAAGAGGTATTCTAGGAAGGAAGCTATTAGCACCCAGGCTCCTTTTTTAAAAAAAATACTTTGTCATAATAACAGCACTTTAAAGGCAACAATATATTCTGGAGCGCCAAAGTAGTTTGAATGTTTGCACAGGACTGTGGTTCTGCATTATAAGAATTTATAGGGAGCACTTTTATATTCTTCCAGCACACAGTTTTTAGATGACAGGCAATAACAGTCACGGCCTACGCTCTGAATATGTGATTACCCAGCAGAGCAGAAGGAGGTTTCTACTTTGCCTCATGCCTACTGAATGTAATGTTCTTTCAGCTGAAACTGCCTAAAATGCCTTGCCAGCCTGAACAGGAAGCGTGGTCCACAGTACCTTGAAAAGTGTTGTGACCTTGATACTTTTTCAAAAAAGGAAGTTTAGGATTAATGAGCCTTTTTTTTTTTTTTTTTTGCTATTTACAAAGTAACTTTATTTCATTTGTGTTCCACTGTCTCCCGCCCCCCCAAATTAACCCCCGCTTGCTTTTTGGCCCCGATAAGTCATTGCCCTTAAGTTTAACCCTTCTCATGGTAAAATGGGATTATCAAGGCTAGAAACTGACCTGGTTTCCAGGAAGCCATCCTGGAAGGGAGGTAACACTGGGCCCCTTAAGTATGAGGATGTATGCTGTTGGCAGGGCTCCTTGGCCTTTTCCACATGATGATACTCTCCCATGTCATCCTGTCACAATCCTGGCAGCCCCTCTGCTGGGACAGGAGTGTGTCTCCAACTCTCCCTTCCACACCCGACCGGCTGCCTGTGCCAGGGAGCGTGAGGGACATGCTCCTTCCTTCTGCACTGCAGCCAGCCTTCTTCCCATGCTACAGAGAGGAAGGAAGTGCATGATCGCACTTCTGTTCTGCATAGCTGGCTGCAATGGAAGACTTGCACAATTGGGGGCAATTGACGGAGTTTTTCCATCAATAATATATCCAGTGATCCTGCTGGCTGGTGACGCAAGAAGGGCAGGACTGTGACAATGTCATGTGCAGCCATCATCATGGTCCCGTTCCCCTGCCTTCTCATGGCAGGAGGATGCTGTCCTGTGAAAAGCACCTTTGTTTTATTTATTTCTTTTTGTTGCATACATTAATGATGCTATATAAATAAATAGTAATAATAACAGGCAAAGACCTTTTATTCATGTGAGCTTTTGGTAATTCACTGGGTGCTGAAGAAGGGCATTTTAGCCGGAGTGATGTACTTCTCACTGAAATGTATACAAAAATGATTTTCATTTTCTTAATATTTTATTTTAATTGGTTTTAAAATATTATAGTTCTTTACATTCCCTGCAACTGTTCTAATTTGTCTGTGCAGGCCAGATTAATGGACTGCCTCTGTCCTCTGCGCTTTTCAGATGCTTTTCAAATGTCCTAATTTCTCTCTCCTCTGCCTACTTTCCACCTTTGTCCTCCCTTTACTGTAATTGCTGCAGACTAAATTAAAAGTGCATAAGTAGTTTGCATTCAATGAATTTAGTGGAGGAAGGAGAAGAGATCACAGAATCTTGCCCTTCCCCGTAGACTTAGGCCTTTTCTGCATTTTATATTTAAAATGGGGCGACACGTCCTTCAGCGAGGATATTTACACTTGGGGGCGAACTGGGTCCGGACTACTTAATGTTTGTCCGGACTTCAGCCCGCTCCGGAACACCCAGAACTGGTGGTTCCCCGTGCTATTGAAAGACCGTTTAAAAGAGGACTTTCAATAGCACGGCGTGCCCCAGTCCATCGCTGCCCTAAGTGTAGATTTGCAGGCTCGCGCCAGCACAAGACTGCAAGTCTTCCGGGGGCGGGCTTCCAGCTGACGAGCTTCTCCAGTTGGTGAAGAGCCTCCGCCAACCGGAAGCCTCCATTTTCGTCTCCGGAGAGTGTGTAGCACAGGCGCGCACTGCTCCGAATCGTCGTGGATTGTCGGGGGGAGCGTGCCAGTTCGGTGAGTAACGGACTGCCCCGTTTCCCCCGCAAAGTGCGGAAAAGCCCTAAGGCAAAAGCAAACTACTGCAGCCTTTCCTAGTTTGACTGTTATTCCTCATTAATAAATTTTGTGATCTTGACCATATTCTGTATTATTAGTCCAAAGATTTTCATTTGTGAAATTTTAGAGGGTATGTTACAGTGTTTCTATCTATACCGTGCTTTTTTTAAAAAAAATCTTGTAATTTGTTTTGAATCTCAGTTGTATGAGAAAGGTAGCTGTAGAATTAAAAAAATGACTAAATAGGGACAGGCATGGGCATCAGTGACAAATCATTTTCATTTTGGTATCTTTACTCACTGTCTGTCTGGCAGTGTTTAATTCTGAAATACCAGGGATCAAGCCTACGTAATTATCATAACTGTGACTTGGAAGTTCTGCCTTTGGAGAATGACTACTGGTTCCCACTAAGAAAATGAGGGTAGCAAGTGGCTGACCTCTCTCCCTCAAAAGTACATAAGAAATAGAGAGGGCCACTTCCGGCCTCTTCAGTAGTCAAGACTTCACACCCAGTTTTGGTCATGCCGGTGGTAACTGGAAATGGAAAGCTCCCCGCCCCCGTGGGAATAAGAACAGCACATTCCATAATCCTTGATAAACCTGTTGCATAGAGGAAACAACTCATCATTCTTCTGGATGACACTACAATGATAAATTGACCACCATCCAGCAAAATTCCAACCCACAATGTATTACATATGAAATGTAACTGCAGTGATGCACAGCTATCTCAGCAATTACAAACCACATCCCAATTAAAAGGACTGGGTTTTGGCTTTGCTTTTTAGAATATTTACCTGCCAATCAGTGTCATAACTACTTTCTACCCCCAGGGCTAGCACCTTTCTTTAATTTTCCCAGTAATGTTCTCCAATTACTCCCAAATGAGCTGGCTGTTAAAGACTGTGGATCTTTAAGGTTAAAAGCTGCTCACATTCATAATTCTGTGGATATAAATGGCGTCTGGTCATGGAAAAGCTTTTTCCCTATTATCAATATTTAATGGCTGCATCTACATTCCTCTGTTAATGAAGAAAGAGCTTCTTTTCTGACTGTGGCCATTTCCGCACTACACTGTTATAGTGTTATTATTCCACTTTCAACATCCCATGGAATCCTGAGGTTTGTAGTTTAGGGAAGGACATTTGGAATTCTCAGCCAGAGAGCTCTTTCGCCTCAGTAAACTACAAACCCCAGAATTCCACAAGATGTTAAAAGTGGAATAATAGCTCTACAACAGTGTAGTACAGAAATGGCCTGTGTATGTATAGATCTTCAAGGTGTCGCTTGAGTTATGGTGACCCCATGAATTTCTTAAGAGTTTTCTTAGGCAAGGAATACTCAGAATTGGTTTTGTCAGTTCCTTCCTCTGAAATATAGCCTACAGCACCTGGTATTCATCGGTGGTCTCCCAGTCTATATGCACAGCAAGAATTAGGAATGTGAACAACTTTAACCTTAAAGATATACAACCTTTAACAGCCAAGCAATATTAATATTTAATTTTAATGTCTGAATATGTATTTTCCAGTGTTGGGCTGCAAGGATAGGCCCAATGTGAAACTGATCTCATGAAGCCTTTGAACAAACCAGTTATCTCAGTGCTCACCTACTGTTTTTCAACAAAGTTTAATATTTCTGCCAAAAACAGAATCAGAATCTGCTAAACAGAATCAGAAACAGTTTGCTAGTTGTCAATATAATATTGAAAGATATCCTTCTTATTCATCTACTCTAGTCTCATCAGGATTTGCAATTATGCTTCCTTGTATGCCACATTATGAACTAGAGAACTGTTCGTCCTCTCTCCCACATTTGGATCTTCATCACAATTGTGTAATTGCATGTTTGGTAGAGTTAGCCAAAAAAACACCTGTGTACATGAGCCTGAGTAAATGTCTCAGCAGTGGTAGCAATATAGAGTGGAGATATGGGAGTTGTGGAATGCCGTCCCCTTGGAGGCCCAATTAATGCCAACATTGGCTACATTTCAGTAGCAGGTTGAAATACATGCTCTTTATTAAAGCCTTTGTGATTTCACGGATTTATCAACTTTGTATGTAAAATCTTTTGATGGTTTTCAATTGTTTCAACTTGTTTGAAACTATTATATTGGTCAACGTATTTTAGACTAAGATAATGCTGTTTTACATTTTAAACATGTTTTAAATTATTTACAGGTATTGTAATTTATTTTTCCTAAGATCTTTTGATGTTCGGTTAAATATAATCTATAAAAATGTAAGTTGTGTTTCAGCTATTCTCCTCTTTGGGGGTTATGTGAAATGGACGGGGAAATTCTGAATTGTATCTAGGAAAATGTGGACTTCCCCTCTTTGTGCAAGGAAGTACAATTTGCTTGTGTTATAGATAGCAACCTAACCATGCCTGTAATTCAGTACTGCCTACTTTGCATGTCTTCCTAAGAGTTTAGGCATAGCATGTATTCATGTCATGTTTGTTCCTCTAAGTCACCTGATCTCTCTTCCTGCCTCAGCTATTCTGAATTTGTTTGTCCTCCATTTTGTAGTCTACAATTCTTCTTTCTCTCTCTCTCTTTTCTCCATGTTTCAAGAACATGCCACAGAGACTCTTACCATGAGATGTTATATAACCCTTTGTATTTGTAAGTAAACCTACTTCAGATGTTTTTACAAACAGGACAAAGCCTGCTCTATTTCTTTGCCAGACTATGAGGGTGTTGTGAGGCTGGTGACTTATCACTCTGCTTGTGAAATCCACTAGGTCTCCTGCATTCCCCAATAACTCAGTCATTCTTTCTAATTCTTAATACTTAACACTTGTTTCTTCCTTATTTGATTTTTCCATGCAGTGTTAACGGTGATTATGATGAACATTACAGGAGCTGAGGTGTTAAATGGAAGCAGAACAGTTTGCAAGGCTAACCTCTACAGGTTAATATAGCAGAGACTACTAAATTGTGAATGAAATGAAGATCCATCCTTTTTCTTTCAAAACCAGTTGAGGGCTTCTTTACTGAATATGGGAACAAGCATGTTTTAGATACTGGTCTAGAATTTCTTAAAATTTTACAGAATTTACATAGCAGAAAACACCACAACAAAGCAACTTAAATGTATACTTTGATAGAAAGCAGTACTGTTCATGTTTGGGAATGCCATTAGGAATGTTGTTGGAAACATTAGAACACTTGACCTAATTTAATTGGCTCTACTTCCAGCATAAAGTGGGTGGATTTTTCCCCAAGATTAAAGAAAGACTCAGAGCATGTTCAGTACGCTAAAGCAGCCTTCTCCAACCAAATATGTTGGACTACAACTCTTAAGACATTTACGCACTACACTGTTATAGTGCCATTATTCTACTTTCAACATCCTGTGGAATTCTGGGATTTGTGGTTTTACTGAGGCCAAAGATGCCCCTCCTTAAGCTGCAAACTCCAGGAGATTGAAAATGGAATAATAGCTATAGCTGATAGCTATAACAGTGTAGGGCGGAAATGGCGTTAATCTTCCCTTAGTTGGCCATCCTGGCTGGGAGTTATGGGTGTCATAGTCTCACAATCTTTACTACTCCTTTGTACTCTTCCTTGGTATTTTTTTTCCCTTCTTTAATTTCCTATATATTTTCCTTTTACATCTCAGTGCATCTGAAATCTTTGTGTTCACCACCCTGCCTTCCAACTTTTTTTTTTCCTACCTGGAATTTTTGCATTTGGTTTCTAAGATTTCAGGCTTCTCCCACTATAGGAAGCAACATGGGACTCCTTTAGATTTCCTAGGATATTTCCACAAAGTTTGAGATTGTTATGATACTTACTTCTATGTTGCAGTCTTCTAAATATTCCACTGTACACACTATTATTTTATCACTGTTAACCATCCCAGTATGACCTTCCTAAAAAGAACAATCTAACCAAAATATTTAATGTGGTTGCTACGGTACTGAATTCATGGTAGAGCTGTATATACAATTTATTGGGCTTGTTATAAGTAAATATTGAGATGAGTTGTTGAGGCTGGTTAGTACTTCTTTTTTAGGCAAAAAAAAAAAGCAAAGGGGAGGGAAATGTTGCCTATGAGAGGGGAAAAACTTGTTATAGAATGGTGGAAAGTCACAACAAATGTCAAGAGATCAGTCAAAAAATGTCAACACAGTCTGATAAAAGCTGCAATGAGAACCACTTGTGTAGAAAACAATGCGCCATAATGGCAAGCTGTTCCATCTTCAACAATGAGAATGTCTTGGCCGGGCTTTTCAAGTGAACTTGCTTTGTTGCAAAAGATGTTTACATAGGGCATACTTGTACTTCATTAAGTCTAACAGAAATAAATAAGCTTCAAAAATCAGGATTCAGGTTTCGGTATAGTGTGGGCTGAAATTCCTAGCAACATTCAAAAGCCCCATCATGGTTAGAATGAGGACTATGAAACTGCAAAATTGTTTACCCACTCCCTGGAAGGAGGGAACCACCTCCACCCTTCTGCTGCTTCTGTGTGTCTTTCATCTGCAGCTTCTCATGACTGGATATAAAACATTTGGCCATCAACAAACATTGACACAGCTTATAGATCAGCTTCTGTCTGCATTTACCATAATTCCTTTCTCTTTTCCTTACTCTCCCCATCTTCTGGAATGAATACCAGGGTTGGAGAAAAGGCAGATAATTCTCTCCTTTCCACTGAGATAAACAGGTGAGAAACAGTGAGGAAAATTTCTACCACTTCCTAGTTTCACCCAACCATAGAGGACTTTGCCTCTTTAGAGGCCTGCTCAGGGTGCTCCTTCCAGAAGGCTCAGAGAAAAGTGGGGTCTTTTTAAATTGTACAGAATTGTGAAGAAGGTAGGAGCAGAGAATTCCTGTTCTTTACAATCTTTTCCCCACCTTACCACATAATGGCACTTCTATTTGTTTGAAGAGAGTGGTAAAATGCTTGGGGGTTCATTGGAGAAGTCCAACCAAAGTCTTCCAGCATACAGGGTAAATGTGTTTAGGGTTACAATATTTGTTGCTGTAATTCTCAGGTTTCAAAATATGCAAACAATAATTTATGTTGTCCTAAACTTGAATCAGCTCTTTGAATCTCATTGAAACAGCTACCTTGAATCCTATCTTGGGAGGAAGGTAGGATATGAAATAAATAAATTTATAAACAAGCAAATAAATAATTTCTGACAATTCCCAGCACCAGCTACAACATTTTATTTTAACCTTCATGTGGGTTTCTTTTTCATTCCAAGATATATCAGAACAGAAGTCCACTTCTTTTGTCCTTCTTTGTTTTTTCTTGGAAGTTACAGAACATAAGTGCATCAGTGAAATGGTACTTTTGCACTCTAACATTATAATTCTAAGGAAAAAAGAAAAAGAGGAGAAAATTTGCCCTTCAGTTTATAGGATCAACTCAACAAACCACATTTCCATTAAAAAAAAAAACCTTTGGAAAAGCCCTGGTACAGATTAAAGAAATCCCTGTAAACAGCCCCCCCCCCAAAGAATTAAACAAGTGGAGAAGGAGGGGATAACAACTGGTAAACCTTGACAAAACTGAAGGAGTAATATTGTGAGAACTCTCACTTTTTAAAGACCAGTCTGGAAGAGCCCCTTGAGTGAGTTGGGCTGTTGTGGGGAGCGGGGGGGGGAGGTGGAGTGTGAGCTGCTGGGTATCTAATGGCTTGGCAGTCAAACTACTCTTAAAGACTCAACAGTAAGAGGTGGCCCCAAATTTGGCAGCCCTACACCAGTAAATTTTAAGAGAATTGGTGGTGTTTGTTTTCTGTCTATTTTATCATCATAAACACTACAGAAATGTTAACAGCACAGAATAGTTCCACTTTTCCCTTTTCTAAGCAAAGGGATTTTGTGTCTTTGCTGTACAAACCCAGTGCTAAAACCTAGTGATAAAAAAATGTTACTGAAATTGTTTATAACCTGTGAGTTGATGGTGGAAGAGCTGCCTGTCTACACTGGGAGGGATGTTTTTACTCTGTTTCTCTGCCACTTTGATTTAAAAGACTAGCTGTATTTCTGAAGATAACCCTTTCTTGCTCTACAACACTGCAGGAACCGTGGCTATTAAAAAAAAACCCCTACGAGTTCTATGATTCAGAGATTAATCATTCTTAATATAGGGCAACGTAATTTGGTAGAATATTTGAATACTACAGATTTCTTCTTGGAAGGACTAGTTCCAAGTTTATCCCTTCCTGCTGTACTTCTTTAGTCTTTCTCAACCTTTTCCACTATATAGTTGGAATCCACGTGATGTAGACTACATGGGACTGGAAGATAATGGGTTAGAACAGGATTGTCAAACTCAATGTCATCTTGGGCCGCATCACCATTATGGTTGCCCTGAAAGGGCCGGTTGTATCTGTAAGACTATATAAATGCATCTACTCTTTTATCATCTACTATATAAAAGTCAAAATTCATGAGTGAGGTTGTCTGTTTGTTTGTGTCATCCAGGCAAAGACCTCATAGGACTGGCTGGCTGTGAAGATTCTGTGGAATCCTGAGGTTGGCAGTTCAGCGAGGGGCCTTTAGAATTTTCAGCCAGAGAGCTCAAGCCAGTTGCTATGGAGACAAGAGGTAGAAGCAAGAAGGAGGGCAGTGTATTTCCCTCAGGAACCAAACCTCTGTATGTTAACAACTCTGAATACAGATTGGATTGGGACTATGGGGAAAAGTTACAGATACTGGACAAGACAGTTTGGAAAATTAGAGACACAGGATCTCAGATCTGTGTATTTCAACTGCATCTAATTCCTAAGGTAGGGGAAGGTAGTTCCTAAGATATTTCTAACAAGAATTACCTATGAGAAAATAAAATCCTGGGCAACACATTTGAGAATATGGTTAAAAGTTAAAGGTAGTGAACAAGACAGTTTGGTGAGTTCTTAAGAGAAAAATAAAATCCTGGGCAACGCCAGCTATATATGCTAGTATAAAATAATTGCCTCTGCATTTGATTATTACTGGTTTTTAAACTGCCTTCCCTCTGCATCAAGTTTTCTTTTCTTGGACATTTTGGGGCTATTTGATCATAGTTTATGGTCCCTATACCTCTGTAAAGTGACATAGAATTGGTCAGTATATCCAAAGTGTGACGCTTTCTGCCCGCCAGCTGCAGCTGCAGGAAAGGTGTGAGGGCCACGTGAAATGGCCTGGTGAGCTGAATTTGGCCTGCAGGCCTTGTATTTGACATATGGGGGTTAGAAGAACAGGCTTAATGTGGTATTCCATGTTGTGTTCCATGGTAGCATCCCATCTTTAGCATAGCTGGAATCAAACTGATTGCTACTCTAACAACTTTGAGTCCCCTCAGGGAGAAAAGCAGGACAGAAATAAAGATAATAATAATAAAGTAGTAGTAGCAACAATAACAACTGGAAGGTTTCTTTCCTCTCAGCTATGGTATCTAAATGTACGGTCGTCACTTTTTCTTTCCTCCTTTGTTGTTGATGTATGCTTTTGAGTTGCTTCCAACTGATGGCAACCATAAGGCAAACCTATCATGGGGTTTTTTTGGGGCAGAGAGTGTGTGATGTGCCGAAGGTCACCCAAGGGGTTTTCATGTCCAAGTGGGGAATCAAATACAGATCTCCAGGGTCGTAGTCTAATTCTCAAACAACTGTAATATGTTGTTCCTTGTGTTTGTTGCCTCACTCCAGTCTTTGATTCTTTTTTTTGTTCTTCCTTCCTGACTGTTGCCTTCACTCTGAGGCCATTTCCACACTACACTGTTATAGTGCTATGATTCCACTTTCAACCGCCTGTGGAATTCTGGGGTTTGTAATTTACTGAGGCCAAACAGCTCTCTGGCTGACAATTCTAAATGCCCAAACTGCAAACCCAAGGACTCAATAAACTAAGGTAGGGTGATACTTAAATACTGTCTTTGTCTTTCTGTGCTGATCTCTGCCATTTTTAAAAATTGCCCTTCCATCTTCTTGCCTTTTTTCCTGCTTTCACCTGTTTTGCCTTCCCTATTCCCTTTTTGGACTGTCATTCCTTGCCCTTGTCAATTCCTTTCCCGCATTTATTCTGAACCACTCGTTGACTGTCATTTCTTTCCTCCTCTTTCTCTCCTTGTTCATCTCCCTACTGATTCTGAGATATTTCAATAACTGAGTCCCATTGGCCCAACCAAAGAAGAATGGGATCACTTCCTTGGTAGAATTCTGTTGCTGGCAGAGATACTGGTACTTTTTGGAAAAGCTCTGTGAGGACTAAAACCGTGGAGGGGAATGGACTCTTATGTTTGTCCAGTACATGTACCACACATGCACATCATCTTGTGCCAACCAATCTTTCAAAAAGTGCAGAAAATTCATAATCTGCAATGTAAATAAAAGAGTGAATTTGGATTGGTAAGGACCACATTATCATAAATGAAAAGGATGTCAAAAGTGAAACTTTTGCCATCTAATTTTGGTGCATTTTCACACCTCCCCAAAATGCTTAGTCATTCCTATATGATCTGTGTTCCAAATTAAACTGCCTGCAATTCAAAATTACCATGACATTATTTACTCTTGCAAGGTAGATTGGTAAAAACCTACAGTATATTGCAGCTTGTTTTGTTTGCCCTGTTCAACTTGAATTATATGCCCATCTATTAGTTCTTCTCCAGGAATGCCATCTGCTTGTGACCATTAAAATCCATTTTCTATGCTGTGGGGATGAGATCTTAAGAGGGATGTGTGTACAACCACTATCCGAATACTGCTGCTTCTCCCAGGAGATCTATTAAGGCCTGACACACCCAAGTATTTATGAGCCATAAACTGCCTGCTTCAAATTGAGATTCATCATGCACATGCCTAGGGGATACTGACAAAGACAGAGCACCCTGGGGCTGCAAGTTGGGGGGTGTGTGACAACATAAAGGGCACAAAGATCCCTTCTAAGAGCAGTGGCAGCTGCAGCAGCTGCATCGATCAGTCACTTACTTCCCACTATTGTCTGTCTGGTTTGGCTTTCTGGCAGCCTGACTTAAAGCAAAGAAATGTTTCCAAAGTCATCCTGCATTAATGTAATTATTCTGGCCCAGAATAACATCTCTCAGAAAATTACATTACCTAACAGTGGAAAAAAGAAAAGGAAATAGTATTATTTGAACAGAATTACTTGCTTGGGATTACATTATAATCCACACTTGGTCCATACTCTCAGACACACAGCCTGCAATCCCTCACTTAGTTTACTCAAGTGCAGGTTCCATAAAAATGAATGGGATTTCAGCCATACATAAATGAGTGGCAGAATTGTACCCAGTGTTAGCATAAAGGAGACATTCTCAGAATGGAGCCATTGGTTTCCTTGATACACAGACAACATAAAAACCACAGAGACAAGGTCCCATAGATGTCTAAGGTTACAGGCAAAGATAGACCATTTCCGCACTGGACTGTTAATAGCGCTATGATTCCACTTTCAACATCCTATGGAATCCTGGGGTTTGCAGTTTTGGGAGGGGCCAGCTGGCCCCTCCCGAAACTGCAAACCCCAGGATTCCAGAGGATGTTGAAAGTGGAATCATCACGCTATAACAGGCTAGTGCGGAAATGGCCATACATTTGTATCTGTCAATGAGACAACGCTGACACAGCCAGAGAGGCAAACTCGGCAACTGCCCAGGAGTGTCAGCATTCCAAGGATGCCTGCCTCAGCTATGTAAACATCTGGGAGAGAGGAGACAGCTTCAGTTTTTGGAGGAGAGGCACAGAGACAAGGCAGCAGTTCCTCAGCTCTTTCTCCACAGTCCAGGGTATTTAAGGCTCACCTGGAGCAAGTCACGCTCCCTCAGTGTCAGAGGAAAGCAAAGACAAAGCCCCTCTGAACAAATCTTGCCGAGGAAATTCTATAATAGGTTCATTTTAGAAATGTCAGAAATGATTTGAAGGCATACAACAACAACAACACATGGGAGTCTGACTTTTTGGAGATCAGCCTCTGCCAATCTTCTTCATGCCAATGGTCAGCCTCCCAACAGGAGAGTTTGAAAGAACAGACTAACCGGCCTGAAAACACAAGTAGTCAAACTTTCATACACCTGACCTCCAAAAGATCCAGATGTTTTAGCACCTCTCTACCCACATGAAGTTTGATTGGCAAAGGGTATCTCCCTTGATCTTAAGTTACTCTTTACTAAGTAGTAAATTAATCCCTTGTTAGCTGGATGTAGCTTGCTTCATAGACAAACATGTGAGTGCATTGTCACAGGACTCAACAAGAATTAGGCCATTTCCGCACGAGACTGTTACAGCGCTATGATTCCACTTTCAACATCCTATGGAATCCTGAGGTTTGCCGTTTTGGGAGGGGCCACCTGGCCCCTCCCGAAATTGCAAACCCCAAGATTCCATAGGATGTTGAAAGTGGAATCATAGTGCTATAACAGTCCCATGCGGAAATGGCCTTAGCTCCACCTCCTTTTGCTTCCCTTTCCACTGATTACCTAACCTACCAGTCCTCCTCTAACTGCAAACCTGAGGATTCCATAGGATGTTGAAAGTGGAATAACAGAGCTATAACAGTCTAGTGCGGAAATGGCTGGGATTTGCCATAGAGTGGTAACAACTGTGGCAGGATGTCAAGTTAATTTCATTCCATGCTGATAATTGTGGCTCAAGGTGTTTTGTGGCTTGAGGGCTCTACCTTCCCTCCTTTGTGGGTATTCAAGACCAAGCAAACTATTTTGGTTCCTGTGCCAAACAAATCCCACCAGTCTATATTCTCTCCTTCCTATGGGACAGGCCAAAACAGAAATGTCAACAAGTGAGAACATGTTGATGTTGTTGTGTGTCTTCAAACTGACCGTGACGTATGGCAACCCTATCACAGGGTTTTCTTCAAAAGGATTAATCAAAGGAGGTTTGCCATTGCCTTCCTCTGAGGTTGAGGGAGTGTGACTTGCTTAAAGTCCTTCAGTGGGCTTTCATGGCTGAGCAGGAATTCGAATCCTCATATCCTGGAAACCACTGCAACATACTGAATTCTGTTGCAGCTTGCCACCACAGATGTACATATATGTATTTATATCCCTTCCCCTAATTGATGCTCTTGTACCTCATCGTTGTTTCATGCACATGTATGGATGCATGGCATCAGATGTATTTTTAATTATATTCTGTGGTCAAACCTAAGATGAGCTTTTTTTTCTGTTTTAAACCAGTGGTCAAACTTATTTTAACCAACAAAGTACTTGTCATCCTGCATAAGAGAAAAAAAAAAAAAAAAAGCTCTTGCAAAGGGATTCTTAAATATCTCAATCTGAGATACAGTGTTTCTTTTACAAACCTTTCTAAAATTTCAGTTCCAATGACTCCCACAACTGGGAAGAAGTTCTGTTTTAAATTGTCTTTACCCACTCAAGTTGCAACAAAATTCTACAATTTCATTCAAAGATGACAAGTTTTATACCTCCCTGCTCCTGCACTTTTATATATGTATGAGATGTAATTGAATTTGACAAGAAGCAGGAGAAACTCAGTGCCTTATTTGCTTAATGGGTTTTTTTGTTTTGTTTTGGAGTAGGAGAAAGCATTAAATGCTATAACACTACAGCATGCACAAATGAATAATAGCATTAGAAAGTTATTTCATGGGTACACAAGTGTGTAATGCCTTTCAAATAAATATAACTTTGCTACATCTGTTGATGCTACTAGATTTGCCAGGAATATAGTTCCACCATTTCTCCTTCATTCTATTTTCTTTTTAATACAGAAGAGATGTGATTGATACAATTGGCCCTCCACATTTGCTAGGGACTCAGGACTCTCACAAAAGTTGAAAAATTGCAAATATCAAAATCTATGTGTTTGTCTGTGGGAAAGGGCCTGAAGAGACATGGTGGAGAGAGCTGGCACCAGAGTCCAAACCAGGTCAGGGAAAGGGGGTACGTCAGCATGGTGGTCCTATATTTCCTCTCTGTCACCCATTCCCTTCCTTGGGTATGGAGTGGCATTGGGAGAAGGTTTGTGGTGCTTGGAAATTAGGACTTGGGCCATTCTTAGCTGGCTAGGCAGCTGGTAGTGGTGGTGAAAGACGAGGAGGAAGATCAGAGGTGGGTTTTTAAAGGGCTATGCGGCCTGATTGGAGCTGCCAGGAAGGAAGGTTCCCCCAGAAAAGAAGTGCCTAAGTGGGGGAGCAGGGGTTGGAGAAAATTGCAAATAATCAAATCCATGAAATTCAAACCCGCAAATGTGGAGGGCTGACTGTACTTTGCTGCTATAACTGCTACTACTCTTCTGCCATATAGTTGCTGATCATAGGTGCACATCACAGCTGTAGCACAGTTTTGTATGTATGCCCAAATCCACAGCTATTACCATGCATCTTCAAATACTTAGCTATGTTCCCCTTGTAAGCAGATACATCTTTGCATTTTGTTGCAACTTCCCTCATCAAAGATCATCTGCTGAGAGGATATGAAACAGAAATGGTTGCTGTGCTTCCAAGAGTAAAATGTGCTTGCTTGTATTTTTTGACATGTTTATCATAGCCTATCTCTGTGAAGCTCTGGTTTCATAGACCTTTCCCCATTTTTAATACTCAGAACAAATACACAAGGTACATTAGTCTGAGACAGAGTTCTAATAAACTAGGGTTTGAACCTGACCTGCCCTGGTCTGCAATGAACACTACAGACATTATCCCAACACTGACTTTGTGTTTTATGTGTATTGTGGAATTAAATGTCCTTAAATTAGGGATGGGAACTGTGTGGCGTCTCAGATGCTGTTGAACTGCAATGCCCAGTACCTCCGGTCAACATAGCTGATGGTTAAGTATGCTGGGAGCTTCAGCCTCTGAAGGGTTGCACCCTTTTTCTTTAAATCCAGAGGCAGATGTGATCTGCAGCTCCCAGCAGCTTCAAATGTGGAACAGTTTCAGATTTTATCTCGTACTTCATCACACGCCTGCAGTAAATTTGCCCTATCCTGTGGAAAAGAAGTTTGGGGCAGGCATAATGGCTCATAGGTTGGGCTGGAACAGGAAATACACACATAACTGGTGATTCTTGATTCCCTGTTGTGGCATTTCCCTTCACATGTGGGGGGGAGGAGACATGCACCAGCTCCACCTCCACCGCCATCAAGTTTTAAAATGCAAAGGAACCTTTATCCTGAATAGAGCTGTCTCCTGGCTGCAAATATTTGGCCCCAGTACACAGAAGGTGATAAAGTCAGGCTGCCAGATTATGCAAGAGAGGGTGGGCAAGTGTGTCTTTTCCCTGTTGCGAGGGCTACAGCATGAGAAGGGTGGGGAGGAACCACCTAAACAGGGCTTTGTTCCCTTGCCATACTAGCCTCTCCTTCCCCGTATCTCGCCCACATCTGAAGAAAACTGCATTCATATATTTCATGTTACTGTTGCTGTGTGCCTTCAAATCGTTTCCGACTTATGGCCACCCTAAAACGAAACTACCACTGGGTTTTCTGGAGCTGAAAGTATATTTGGATGACAAATCCAAGTGCACGTTTTACCATCTTCTTCAACAGCAACCGCAGGGATCGTGCTGCGATCACCTGTGTTTGCGAGGGGACGTCTTCCACGCATATCCCCGTGTACGCTCCTTGGAAGTGATTTTTTTAAATGGCGATGTACACCTCGGAAAGGGAAATATTCTCCTGTGTCTGATAAAACAAAGAAGCCAACTCTTCTCCTGCCTTTGCAAACCTAGTCTTTTCCTGATCGTATATAAGAGGCAGGAGCGCCCCCTTCTGGCGTAAATCACAATTTGGATCTCAACTTGCGTAGCTGCGTCTCGCCTCCCCCACTCTCCAAGGAGTAAGAAGAAGACAGGGTATGTGCCTTAAACAGCGCGGATGTTTGCTTAGCAGCTGTGATTTGGGGCAGTGCTCCATTTACAGCACTACCCAGTGTGGGATCTGGAGAGCCACCATTAAAACAGTCTGCAGGTATATCAGTATGACCAGGAGCTAAGAGGGAGTTGAGAGGGGGAGCGGCTTGGAGAACTTGTGTAAAACCATCCTTGTCCTGATAAAGAAACAGAGAGAACATCATAGCCTAAAAGAACTGTGCCTTTTCTCTCTGTCTGATTGCTTGTGGCAGTACTGGAATCTTTTTGAAAGGAAACCTTGTTTGAGCAGAAAACATAGTTTTTGTTGGAGATTTTTAAGCAGAGGCTGGATGGCCATCTGTCCAGAGTGCTATGATGTGTGTTCCTGCATAGCAGGGGGTTGGACTGGATGGCCCCTGTGGTCTCTTCCCACTCTATGATTCTATATTAGGAAGTGGAATATGCTTAAGTTCAGAATTTCGCTGGTCTTTCAGGGGGGCAGGTTCACTTCAGTCTCTTGGTCTTTGAAGTGTTCTGAAACAAGAATTGTTGCAGGCAGTGCTTCTTCCACCAGTACAGAAGCAGCATTATGAGTCTTTATTCGCCTTTTAGACATCTATTCAAGGCAGTGGGCACAGGAGGCTTACTTTGCAATGAATGTGGGAGCACTACTTCCATTCTACAAAGCTATCTTGTTTCATTCATCTACTTGTTTACTTATTTGACTTATATCACCTTTAACCCGTTCATAGGATTTAAAGCCCATTACAATGAAATAGCACAGGTACAATTACAACATAATAGGAATAAAAATATTTTAGAAATTTAAACCACAATTTTATATTTTATATTTTATTTTTTAATTTTTTAATTTTTATTTTTTTAAAAAAACAAGCATACAAATAAAACATTCATTATTTCTTGCCGTACATAAATTCTTTTCCACCATCATACATACTTTTGAAAAAAGAAAACAACTATTACAATTACAACCTAGCTAGATCATTATACAAATTAATAATACAATTTTATAACTAGTACTAACACTTATTTTACTCCCTATACCTACTTACCCTCCTTCCCTTATTCCTATACATAGTTTGAGGATGGTTATACTTTATCTGTTATTGACCAACACATATTGCACTATCCATTTAATAAATATCACTACCTTTCTAGTACTTTCAAGGCTCGTTTGAAAATTTTTACTTCCGAGTCTCAAATTTAGTAAATCTCTTGATTTTACCTTCCCCACTGGACTTCCCAAAGGGGTTTTACTAAGTTCCATTCTTCAGTAATTAATTTTTTTGATCTATCATTAATAATTGATGTAAGCTCATCTAACTCCCAATTTTAAAATGCAGCACTAAGCAAAGAGTTGGTAAACAAGTATAGTACAATATAAACAATAGTATAGTCACATTTTCTACTAATTAATTTACCATAATAAAAAGATAAATGATGGAACTTCGGAATAATGGTAGAAGGTTTTGTAGAATTTTTCTTTAAAGAGGATGTTACTGGATATAATCATAAATGTAAATTCAAGGTTAAAAATGTATAAATGGAAGGTAATAGGGGGAGAGGGGAAAGGAATGACGTGTAAAATTTTTATTTGTTAAATTATGAATAATTGTATATGTTTCAGATTTTTAAGAAAATTAAATTTTTAAAAAAGTTAGCACCTATGCACTTAAAAGTCATTTCTGCAACGAGTCAGGTCAATTGTTAAAGGACTGCTGGAATGAAAAGGTTTTTGCCTGACAGCAGAAATACAACATTACTTCAAGTACCAGCATAGGAGCTTTTTTTGCAAGAGGCAGGATTTTATCAGACTTCATCCCCAGGCACAGTACAGTGATGTTGTATTTGGACTATGCACTGCCCTAAAAAGTATGGTAAGAGACAATAGCAAGGTCACAGTGTCTTGACAGCCTTGAATGCTCAAGCAGCCTTAAATCAAGCCTTCTGAGAACATCAACACAACCAAAATTCACTCATTGAACTGAAACTGATTGAACAGCTAAAAGATTGTGGTTTCTTTACAGTCTTGTGAATTATAGTTTCATGGAGGTGCAGATGAAGGTTGAGAACCTACGGGAACACGTGAAGAATAAGGGTTTGGCCTTTTTAAACAGCTTGGGAGCTGTCACTGAGAGGAAGGCACAGACCTGTTTTGGACTGCCACAGAAGGTGGGACCAGGTCTAATAGTTTGGAGTTACAGGAGAGTAAATTTCAGTTGAGCACTAGAAGGAAATTCTTGATAATAAGAGTGGCCCAGCAATGGAATCATTTACCAAGAGAGGTGGTGAAGTCTCATTCTCTTCAAAAAGAGGCTGGACAATTACCTGATGGAAATACTTTGGTTGGAGAACCTGCATAGAGCAGGGGTTTGCACTACATGGCCCAAGAGGTCCTTTCCAACTCCTGTAACAGCCTCCCAACAGCCGTTCCACTGGTATTGGAGAGCATCAGGTGGCATTGGAGATTCTTTGGGGTTCCCCAGAGGTTTCAATAGGGGATATCAGTAGCCAGGCAGAAATCTGATTCCCTCTACTCTCTACCAGCAACAGGATGGCCATGGGAGGTTATCACAGCAATATGGTCAATCTGGGGAGAGAGCTTTGGTTGCTGCAGAGGGAGGAAGGGAATAACAACCTCTGTAGCCACCAAAAAACACATATGCAAACATAAGATGGAATACCTAAGTGCATGTCACTAACGGGATGCTAGCTAATGTGTCGTACTGGAGTCTGTCTTTGGGAACCACCATAAATAGGCTTGACACTATTTGTATTGCACATTTATACTAGCATAAGTGGGCTTCACGCCACTTGTAGTGAACAAATAGTCAAAATATTCAGAGAAGGAATTCACAGGCAGAAGGCAGAACCAGCTGCCACTTGCATTCTATGCAAAGGCTGGAGCAGTCCAACCAATGCTTTCACTAATTCTTCTCCTACTCCTTTATAGACTGTGATGAAAATTGAAAAGGTAAAGCCTTCCCTCTCCCCGCCCCCCCACACTGCCGCCATAAAGCAGTGGTAAATCAGTTGCTGGCAATATTATATCATTTCAGAATTTTAGATACTAACAACCGACTTCATGCTGGCATTATTCTAGGAATTTGTAAATATTCTTATATTTTAAGCATTGTATGTACCATGTGTGGAAGCATCCTAACAAATTTCCAAAATGAATAGTTTATTGCCAGCATTGCTGAATTATATATACATTTCCCATGCTTCCCTTCAAGTCATAGCACTGAGATATTACTATCAGCAAGCGGCATATAGTGCCATCTGCTGGAGATGTTGGCTTTCTTTTCTTTTAATAATAGCATGTGTGTTTTATATGATACCTTTACATGCCCAAAGAGAGAGACTGAAGTATTAATGGGCAAGGCAAGGCTTTAATTTGTCTCTGACAAATTGACAGAGCTAAATTCCTTTGGAAAACGATTTTTAAGAGGCTCTTTGCTAGAAGAGTTTTCTTTATAGAGGGGGCAGTTTCCTGTCATGCTGTAGATTACCAAAAGCAGCATCAATTTTAGAAACATAAAATGTTTATATAAACATATCTCCCTGAAAATCTCTCAGCACACTCTTAGCAATCAAGCTCTGGAAATAATAATTTGCTTCTTAGAAACAACTCTATTTTTTGCACACTTTTGAAAGAAAGCATAGTGGAGTATTCCCAAGGGAGAAGGAGAATTATAGAATCATAGAGCTGGAAGAGACTACAAGAGCCATCAAGTCCAACTTCCTGCCAATAGGAATAAAACCATCAAAGCATTCCTGTCAGATGGCCATCCAACCTCTGTTTAAAAACCTCCAAAAAAGAGACTCTACCACACTCCAAGGCAGCTTATTCCACTCTCAAACTGCATTCACTGTCAGGAAGCTCTTCCTAATGTTTAGATAGACTCTCTTTTTCCTGAAGTTTGAAGCCATTGCTCCACATTCTAGTCTCTGGAGCAACAGAAAGTAGGTTTGTTCCATTCACCATATGAGATCCCTTCAAATATTTAAACATAGCTATCATGTAAACATTTAAACCTCTTCTTCTCTGGGCTAAATATACCCAGCTCCCCAAGCTGCTCCTCACAGAGCAGGGTTTCCAGGTCTTTTACCATTTTGGTTGTCCTCCTCTGATTATATTCCAGCTTGTCAATATCCTTCCTGAACTGTGGTGTCCAGAACTGGACACAGTATTCCAGGTGGGGTCTGTTCAAAGCAGAATAGAGTGGAACTATCACTTCCCTTGACCTAGCCACTATACTCCTGTTGATGCAACCCAGAATGACATTGGCTTTTTTAGCTGCTGCATCACACTGCTGACTCATGTTCAGCTTGTGGTCTACTAAGACTCCTAGATCCTATTCATATGTACTGTGGTCACACCAGGTGTCACTCATCTTATATCTGTGCATTTCATTTTTTTCCCTGCCCAAGTATAATACCTTACACTTCTCCCTGTTGAAATTAATTTTGTCAGTTTTGGCCCAGCTCTCTAATCTGTTAAGGTCATTTTGAACTCTGATCCTGTCCTCAGGGTTGTTAGCTACCCCTCCTAATTTGGTGTCATCTTCAAATTTGATAAGCGTGCCCTCTATTACATCTTCCAAGTAATTTATAAAGATGTTGTATAACACTGGGCCCAGGACAGAACTCTGTGGCACCGCACTAGTTTCTCTAGGATGAAGGGGAGCCATTGGCAAGTACCCTTTGGGTCCATTCAGTCAACCAATTACAAGTTCACCTAACAGTAACACTGTCCAGTCCCTAGCTTGTTCTCAAGAATATCATGGGGGAACATTTTCAAAGACCTTACTGAAATCAAGATATGCGGTATCCATAGGAAATCCCAGGATCAGATCAACACACAAATCACATTCCTACTTGGGTGCTTTTACAGCTCTAAGACTGCCTGAAACCCTGGATAGCCACCTCTAGCCAGAGTTGACAGTACTGGGCTAGATGGACCAATTCATAGCATTAACTTCTACAGAAAAGAGTTGGTCACATATTGCATCACTGATTATACTGCATCTTCTTCTGCTTGTTGTTATTGCTGCTGCTGTTTTCATTCAGCCTACAGAAGACCAAAGTATTAAAAAGTATTTTTTTAAAAAGTATAAAATATTTCCTGGAATGACCTCCTGTGACCATCCTGGACTGAAAGACCAGATATTAGATCTCATAAGAACCTATTAAAACTCAAGAGAATACTGGTGGGATGGAAAAGGGGGTATCTGAAACCCCTATTCTAGGAATGAACAACTTGTACCTACCCTGATTATTTCTCAGCATTGGCTATAGTCCAACAACATCTGGGGAACCACAAATTGTTCATCCTTACCTCTTAAAGAAGACAGTAGGGACACAATCAGATATTCCTGTAGCTGGCTGAGGGAAAATATGCATACCTTGAGTTTCACGCAAGTGACAATAAACATGAATCTGGGCTCTTCCATTTCAGACTGCAGAAATGAGGTTTAGATGACTGCATACAAATTAACAACTTGTACACAGAAAACTAAGAATCACAGTGGAAAAGGCTCTAATATATTTTGTTTTCTATATTGAACAGATTGTTGTGCAGAACACTCAATCCTGTCAACCCCTAAATGCAATCGAGCAGAGGATGTTGTGTCAGTAAGAACTAGGCTGTAGGCAAAATTTCTTGATCAAATCTCCCCATACACCCCTGTCAAAAAGTTGTACAAGTTTTCAATATTTTAGGATAACAGAGGTTGGATGCATTGCTGTCCTTTGTAAAGCTTCTGAAACATAAAGCACCTTCCATCTCCTCCACCACGCACACCTGTTCCCAGTTTGGCAGAGACAGACTATACCTGTCATCCCATTTTTTCAGCTGCGTTTAAAATGTCCTGGTTTTCTCTCTCCTCCTTCCATTTTCTCTCTTTGTTCTCAGCTTACCTCAATTGCGGCAAGCTGAATTTAAAGTGCAAAAAACTTTGTACTCAGTTAATTCATAAGAGGGGAGAGAACACCAGAGGATATATTTTTTTGCCCTTTCCAGTAAGTTGAGGCAAAAGTAAACTGCTGCAGCCTGTTCCATCTTGTGCATTTTTCCACATTAATAACTTTTGCTATCTTGACCACACTCTGATGTTGCTTGGCCACACGTGTCCCAGTTTTCATCTGGGAAATGCTAGTGGGCTTGAGGTTCCCTAAAGCCCTGTATGCTCTCCATATACTGTCAGGATGGCTTCTGCTTACTGATTGTTCCTGTTTGTCTACTCTTCCTGTTTATTCCAATAATTACACTGCCAAACTGAATACCTATCAAGTCTGCATTGAATCCTTGTTGTTAGTTCATCGCAGCCTGGAGAAGGAGAGAGATCAATCAGTTGATACTCAAGAGGGCCATCCTCACACCACCACCCTGAACATATCCCATATTGGAAGCTTAATAGGGCTTAATCTAGTTAACACTTGGTGGGAGGACAGTAGGACAGGGCTTTCCAAATGATGTGCCGTGACACATTAGTGTGTCACCTGAAGTGTGTAGGTATGTCGCCTACAATCTTGGACATGTATGTTATTATTTATAAAGATTTTCATGAGGTGTGTTGTGTCCCCATACATTGTGTTATTACATGTTATGTATGTGTCTGTATCTCTTATAAGGGGTTAGTTTAACCTCCAGTTTTTTAGTAAAACTGAATTATTGTGTTGTGAAGTGATGCATGTCCAAAAAGCGTGTCGCCAACATGAAAAGTTTGGAAAGCTCTACTGTTGGCAGTCCCAAGAATTCTCAGGTAGGGCTACAGAAGAATCTTTTCTGAAACTTTGGAGGGCCATTTATAGACAGAATCGATAATACTGGCTACATGGAACAATGTGAGCCAGCAAGGTGTAGTGTCCATGAAAACTCGCTGGGTAACCTTGAGTTCATCTCACACTCTCAACCACAAGAAACCCCATGATAGGTTTACCTTAGGGTTGCCATAAATCAGACACAGCTTGAAGGCACACAACAGCAACCACAGGGACCAATGGTTTGATTTTGCATAAACACTTTCCTCTGTTTCTATATTCCACAGGACAGAATTGTTTTTCTTACCATCTTTTCAATATGGTTGCCTCTAAGTAAATTGGTCAAGTTTGAAACACTGAGATAGTAAATAGTCATCCAGCGTTAATGCCCTGAGCCTGACCCCTGGAGATGGGAAGGTGAGGTGAAGTTGTCTAGAAAGCACATTATAAGCACAACTGTGATCTACCATTGGGTGTCACTCTTCCTTCACTTAACCATACCATATAAAATAGAGTGGGGAGAACAATAGGATGATTGCTAGAGCACCCCTTTTTCAATCTGGGGAAGAAGAAATGTTAGGTCTGCATTGACTTCACTGTTACGATGTGTAAGGGCATGTAAACTTTCCAAGCAATATTGCTCTTAACATGCTATGCTGAATGCTGGTATTTCTTTGCTTCTCTCTTCCTCACCTTCCTGAGGTAAAGATTGGGATTCTAGCAAAATTACATTAAGATCCCAACTTCAAAATTGAAAGATAGCAGGACAAGTTAAATTTCCTTTGAACACTATAGTGCTGGAGACTTTAGGTACCTTTGCAATATGTCATTTATGGACAGATATACAAGTCGAGTGCGATGGAGGTAAATGTATTCCTTCACCAAAGAGACTAGCAGCTGCTAATCCTGTAACAGGTCTTTAGAGAAAGCAACTGCATCCCAAGGATGCTTCCAGTTTAGCTGTCTCATAACTGCCTCTTTTTTTCTACTGAATCTCTCCATATTCTGAACAAGAAAGAGGATCCAGACTGTTGAGAATATTACCTTGTCCAAAATCTGAAACCAATTCCAGAAGCTAAAAAGCAATCAGGAAATGGAGGATTCACCATTGTCTCCTTAGCGTGGGTCACTGAGTCTTGAGAAGAAAGGCATCCCATGACCAGCCAGGTGATGGCTTGGTTTACCTCACAACGGGGGGGTGAAACCTCTAGGAAGTAAGGGAGTTGATGCAGCTGAAATGAAGACCTCTGTTGCTATGGCAGTGGAGAGGCTGCTTCCAAACAGCACTCCTGATGTACCATAAGGAGCACCTTCCTAGAGGCATAGAAGGGCCAGACATGTTATGGAATGGGAGGAGAATCAGAAATTTTCCCAGGGCACTGAAAGTGAGCACAAAAGAGAGAATTCATGCACAAGCAAAAGCAGTAAGATCCTGGACTTGTTAATCTCCCTCTTGTCTATGTTTGAGGATTGATAAAGTTGAAGAGGGAGACAGTGGGCAAAAGGCTTTGACCTCTATCTGTCCCACAGGAGATTATGTCTTATAAGTTACTTCCACAAGCAAAGTATCAACCAATCATCCTCTGCTGTTAGCAAGTGAACAATCTCTGAAAAACAAAAGTTAATCTTTCAGCATTGGTAACAGTTGTTTAGAATGATACACTACTTTTACCACAATGCTTTGTGTGGTTTGCATTAGTAAAAGTAAGCTCGCTGATTACTGGTGGAGTCTGTTGATTTTCCAGAGATTTGCAAGCATGGAACAGGAAACTACATTTTTATTAAAAAGACCTGATGAAGGAAATCCTCCCAAATTTAAGGTGTGGTTTTCTCTGTAAGCAATTGTGTTGAGTTTCTATCAGTAGATAGGATTATATCCTGAGGAAAAGAACTCTGCCTGACCTTCCAATTCAATGTAGAAACCAGATTTGTTAAAGTGTGTGTGTTCAAGTTGCCTGTTGATTTATGGGGAGCTCATGAATTTCATAGGGTTTTCTTAAGACATGGAATACTCACAGGTGATTTTGCCAGTCCCTTTCTCTGAAATATAACCTAAGCACTTGTGGCAATCTCCCATCTAAGTAATAACCAGAGCTGACCCTGCTTAGCTTCCAAGATCAGACGAAATCTGGTGTCTTTGGGGTATTAAGGCCAGCTTTGGACAAAGCACTTGGCTTTGAAACATTTATTGTCTGCTTGACTTGATGGGGGACTGAATCAATTTAGAACACTATAGTATGTGACATATAGGTGCATATTATGTGAGAATGTAAGCCCAAGGGCCCATTTAGTCCTGTTCTCACAGTGGACATCAAACATTTACGGCTCAGGAAGCTCACAAGCAACAACACTTTCCTGCACATGTTATTCAGCAGCTGATAGTCAAAAGTATACTCCCTCTGTTACTGGATGTAATATTTTTAGTCCCCAAGACCAATGCCACTGATAGTCTTGTTCTGCATGGATTTGTCTGATCTTGCTTTAAAGGTGTCCAAGTTGGTAGTCATCTTCATATCCTATGGTAGTAAATTCCATAGTTTAAATATGTGCTATGTGAAGAAATACTTCCTTTTATCTGTCTTGAAATCTCCACCATTCAGTTTAATTGGATGACCTTGTCCTCCCAGTTCTAGTATTATGAGACTGAGAAAAATGTACTTTGTCCAACTTTATCCCCATCTTCATCATCAGGTACAAAGGTCTTTAATCTTTAATGCAGAGCTGAGAAATTTTGGTGGGTCCAGGAACTGCTGCCATATAACTAAAATTTGACACAAAGTGCTGCCAAAATTTAGTGGCTAACTTTAAAAAAAAAATTCTTTGAATTGCTTGTTTAAAGGGTTTTCCCCATTTTGCCTCCTAGCAATATTTGTAGGCCCTGGAGCTCTTACCATCATCACTGCTGAATTTACATTTAGATGCTGAAACAAGGCACTCTTGAAGTAGCTACCTTGTTTTCAAGTATGATCATGCTCCCAAAAGTCTATAGGAAAGCAAAATTCTATTCTTTTTTTAAAAAGTACCTTAAGAAAGATCTCCGCTCACCAAATGATTTGTTTATTTGTTTTCAGCAATGTGTCTGTGGGTGTTTTCTTCTCTTCTGGACAGCACAAACTCCCAAATGCTGGTGGCACACAGATACAGTAACAAAAGTTTCAGCTTTTGCCACTGTCTAGCATGTACATGTAAAACTGGTCTTTCAACATCCCGATATACAAACTTGAGGCCCTTTCATGCTACCCATTTATAAGCCTGTGATTCCACTTTAACTACTGTTGATTTATTCTATGGAATCCCAGTTTCCAATTTGGACTTTCCAGTTTCCAAGGTCTCTGGTTGAGATTTCTAAATGCTCCTTCCTAAATGGCAAATTCCAGGATTCCTTAGGATGGAACCATGGCAGTTTATGTGGAACCATAGCGCTATAATTGTAAGTTGTGAAAGGGCCCCTGGATTTCAACATCACTGACAGGAATGGAGCTTTGCTCATAGGACACTTCTGCCAATGGAAGGGAGAAGAATACCTTTGATAATTCCTGCTGCTTCTACCTCCCAAAAGTATGACAATTGGAAGACTTTCTGGAACAGATTCCTGGGGAGTCCAGGGTCTACAGGAAAGTGAACAAAAGTTATCTCTTTCCTTCTACCAAGGGGATCCCTTCATGGACCAAAAATCCTCTGTGGGGAAAAGGAGTCATTCCATGAGGAAATGATATAGTTTGGATCCAACCCATAATGTGTATTGGAATGCTAAGACAAGAATGCGACTGCAGATTTAATTCTCATCTTGCTCTTTCACAGCCATCTCTCTGTTGTCCTGTAAGTAACATAGTTTTTATGCTTAATGACAACAGGTGGCTTCAGTGTTAGTGGGCTGGTGAATCCACTCTGGATTTTTGATTTAAACCTGAATGAGGATCAGCAATTTGGATAGCTCCTTTGAAGTTCAGACTAAATCCCAGAGTGGATTCACTGACTTACTGATATTGGAGTCACAAACAGCACTGCTCATTCTTCAAATGTGTTTGCAATGATCTATTGCAGCTGGCAAAATGTGTGTTGGACTTGGAAGAAAGTGAAAAACCTTGGTATGTCACCAAGATTCAAAGTCATCACCCTCCAAGGAGATAGATGATAGATAGAGACAGGTGGCCAAGAAAACCGAGAAGCTCAAAGAACAAGAGGAGATTTCAAAACAAGTTCAATCACATTAAAAGGGTCCTGCATTGCTCCAAGAATTGATTTTCAATTAAGCTACATTCCATACAAACAGGTATCACTTTCAAATTGAGGACAAAAAGCAAATGTTAAAGTGTACGAGGTTCATATTGTCCTTCAAGTTTTAGACTGTAATAATTTTAATTTAGTGTTTCTTTCTTTTAAGAGTTATTGAGTAAAAGCTTTAATCAGACTGACAGTCTGAAATCAAATTCCCTCTATCCTTGCAGCTATATTCTATCATTGTGTTCATACATGTGCTTTCTTTCCAGGCATGCCTGGTAAAGACCAGTTGTCAAATGCAATCAACACTAGACTTCTTCACAGCAGGAATCCTCTAGTTGTAGACAGGACTGACACTAGACATTTTGCTGCCTGAGGTAAAAGACAAGGGGCTCTTTCACACTACACAATTCTGGTGCTATGATTTCTCTTTTAAAAAAAAAGCCATGGTAACATTCTAAGGAATCCTGGGATTTGCAGTTTAGGGAGAGTTACTTGAGCTTTGAACTACAATTCTGGAGACCAGGGTTTGATTCCCTGCTCAGCCATGGAAAGCCATTAAGTTACCTTGAGTGTGTCACACACTCTCAGCCCCAGAAAATCCCATGATAGGTTCCATAAGTCAGAAATGACTTGTTTTAAATTGTTGTTGTGTTGTGCCTTCAAAATAGCCTGCCAGAGAACTCCAGTGCCTCATCAGACTTCAGACCCCAGGATTCCATATGATGCAGCCATAGTAGTTAAAGTGGAATCATAGTGCTGTAATTGTGTAGTGTGAAAGACTCTAAGATGGCACCGCTTTGTCAGTCCACATGTAGCCTTGCAGGAAAGAACAAGTTTAAATTATGAGCTAAAAATATGTTTTGTTGGAAGAAATTCACATGAGCTCACAAAGATCCAAGCGCTCACACAAGCATATAAGGACTAGCTGAAAAGGGAGGAAAGTGTGATAGAGGACTTTCAGGGATGAGGTAATTACGATCTGGAGAGCAGTGAGGAAAGCAGTGACATGGCTTAGGTAGGCACCTAAGGACAGTTCTCATTCGGGAATCAAACGGACAGTGTGGCATTTAGAAAGGTGAGAGACTGCACTGGACAGCCTGAAATCAGGGATTCTTATACTTGAAAAATATCCTGTGCGTATGAATGTGAATCATTCCCCCATCCAAGCGAACAATGGGAGTTGCAACACAAACAATGAAATCCAGACAGATCTAATGTTCTTAATGTTTAAGTGACAATAGGATAATGGCTGTTGTAATAGCCTGTATTGTGAAAAGGGGAAAAACAATAGGAAAACATCCAGGTGTTCTGGGTCAGAGTTAAGACAATCATAATTTGGTGGGAATTTTCTCTTTCACCTCTGAGATGTCCAGCTCGTTACCTTCAAGCCTATTATCTAGAGAGAGTCTGTGTTATTAGTCTGAAAATGACTTAGTTCCTGCCTATGAGGTAGGTGTGGCTGACCTGCCTTGCAATCTCACATTTACAGTCAATAATGTGCCTCTTCCAGCGTGACCTCCTGGTCACCTCAGGTATTATTTAAATTGATGCCAATTAATACAGCCAATTAAATTATATTAGCAAATTAAACCATGCCAATCACTGGAGGAGAGGTGTGGTGCCAGAACACTTCTGTGCTCTAGCAGTAGAGAACAGATAGAGAGTTCACAAGGAATCATCTGATGACTGTCACTTCTCAGCATTTGCAAAAGAAATGGGCTAAATCCAATGTTAGGCCTACTTAGAGTAAACACACTGAATCCATAGGACCAAAGTCCTATACATTTAAAGGACTGTACTCTAGATAGGACCAACACTGTATTTGCCTCAATATAAGTTACAAAATAAAAGCTATTTAAATGAAAATGAATTAATTTTTTAATAATGAAATTGAATGACAATGAAACAAAAGAGTCTTCTGCCGTAGTTATAACATTAGTAAAATCTATCATCATCACCACCACCACCACCACCTGCCTTAACATAGGCACACCAATTTTATACATACTTATTTAGGAGGGCTTATTGGGTTTTATTTCCATATACTTGAAGGTTTAATTAAACGCTATCTCTGTCTGTTAAAAAGTTCTCAGTAGATTAGGATTATGTACCTAGTGCATTTTTGGAGCTTAAGTGTTTGTCCTGTGCAAATAAGGCAATAGTCTTGCTTCTTTAGGTATGGTTTGATTTTATTTATTTGTATCCCACTTTTCTTCTAATACAGATTAAAGCTCATTCAGCTCACAACATAGATTAAAACAATATTTTATGTGAGAGGGCCATGATAAAACACAGGGACAAAAACACTGAGATGAACTGGAGTGAAATTCCCAAATCCTCCACAGCTTTGCATTCAAAATGCTGTTCTCTTTGTTATAGAGGAGTTGTGTGAACACTTGATGCTCAGTGAAGGGATGGGAATGTTTCTACTACCAGCCCCTGTATCCAGTGGCATTCCTAACATCATGGCAGTTGAAGGGTCAAACAGACACAAAATGGTAGATTTTTAGCTAGAGGCTTTGTGAAAGAAAGTGACCCAGAGAGAGAGACAGACAGACAGAGACAGAGAGAGGAGGAAAGAGAGAATTCTGAACTGCACTCAACTCTTGAGGGTGATTTAGCTTTGTGAGAATCAGATTTTGTGACAATCCAGGAATGCTAAGGACCAGAGCAGTGGGAGAGCAAAACCAACAATTTTATTTGGAAATGAGGAATATTCTTTCACAAAGAACTACCACAAATGGATACAGCAGAAATTAAACTGACAAAAAAGATAAGAGGCTTTTCATTTGGGGCCCTGAGGGAATCTCATTAACTGGTTTCTAAAAACAGCAGCAGTGCCTCACACTGAATCCTCTGTCAGATACTTGGCAAGGAGTCAAATTGCTCTGAAAGAAATTAATGGGGGGAAAGGCTATAATGTCTGGTGATAAAGCAAACTGGCTGGCCTAAGAGCTGTAGGGCCTTTGGGTATGGAATGCTTGAGTACATACTGAGAGTGGACCAGTGATGAACCCTCTGATAGTGTTTGCAAAAGAAGACAAAGAGCACACTCATAAATTACTCACTGCAGCCTGTAATTACTCAGACCCTATTGCAGTTGATCTCTTTTTCATATAATAAGCACTGGTCGCCACCAAAGTAATGTGCAATAATGACCAGAAAGTTGGTTGGCTGAGGTTATACCATCCTACACTGATGGTGTAGAGGTGGATTCTTTCCTAATGTTAAAATGATTAGGCTACTGTAATTGTCCTGATGTGACCTTCAGCGACTCCACACCATGTTTGGTTTTCTCCTACCTTCTTCTACCACTGGCTTACAGACATTCTGCTCTTTAGGATGACAGTTCTTTTTGGTCCATTAAGAGATGGTGAAGGGGAAATAAAATCATCAGTAATAGTTTGTTAATGGCTGTGAGTTCCTGAAAGAAAACAGTCACTATGAGAAGTATTGTTATCATCGGCTGTGAGGAAAGCTGAAGCAGCAAACTTCCAAGTGCTGTTCTGGATTTGTATTCCAACTGGGGCCACATCTTTTGCAAAGAGCATTAAGCATTGCAGGTGAGTAAGAAAGTAGTTGAGTTGCTGAGAGAAAGACGCAGGGGAAAAGGAGTCTTCAGGTGAAGGGGATTCAAAAATGAACATTTTTCCATGTGTTGTCACATTAAGACACAAAAGTGTGAAGTCCAATCCTACAAGTGATTATGTGTTCAGCATTATTGCCTTAACCATTAATCGCCAAGGCCATAAATGGTTGATGCAATAGTGCTGAGAGCCCAAGCTTTGAACGTTTACAAACAAGACACCTAGACATCTGGAGTAGAAATAACATTTGTTACTATAGGCAATGTTTTTCTCAGAATTTAAATTAAAGAACAACCATGGATAATGATAAAAGGCATGAGCATGCCCTTGGCTCTAAGTAGCAGCAATTAAACGGGTATCCTCAAGTTCTTCCTTTTTAAAAGATTTTTTTAAAATAATGAAATGTATGTTTCACATGATCTGTCTGAAATATGTAACTCCACATTCTCACACCATTTTAGAAGCGTTCCGGGATTTGCTAATCATGTAAGAAAAGGAAACCCAAAGCAGCCTTTCATAAGGGTCTAGAGGAAAGAGAAGAGTTTTATTGGACTTGAATCCAAACGTTTATTCCATCATTTATAGAAAGATATTTGGCTTAATTTTTTTTTGCATTAAATATAATTTAGAAAACTCAACATTTTAATATTACTGGTATCCATGTTCAAGTATTGGGATGCTGCCTCTCCCCTTTTCCAAACTAGGGCCCTTTTCACACCTTACCTGATTGTGGAGATGTCTGGTGTGGGTCCCGGTATGGGTCCCGCCGGGAGGGGAGCCCAAAGGGCGCACTCCCCTTCAAACCAGCTGCCTCTGGCATCAGGAAGTGTGATGGCCATGCTTCTTCCTGCTTCAGCGTAACCAGCTACTGTCCCAGCCTGTGCTGGAGCAGGAAGCCCAGGCATTGTGCTTCCTGGGCCTCTGCTGAGAAGGTAAGTGTGGGCACGTGGTGGCATGGTGGCATGATCGCTGGTCATTGATGGGAAAACTCGTCAATGTGTGATGTGTGACTGTGGTGTGATTGCGCTGCCTGGGGATGAGGGAGGGATGAGGCTGCAACTATGTCATGCATAGTTGTGTAGGGACAGGGGAGCAGGGGGTTGGTTTGCCCAGGACGGCAATGTTTTGGGGCCATCTTGGCCAGTAGCCATGCCCCCGTGCACCCTGGCCACGCCCCTGCACACAGTGGCCATGCCCCTCATGCCATAGCCATGCCCCCTCCCCACCCCCGGCCCACACTCCAAGCTCCACCACTGGTCATGTGTAAGCATCATCACAGTCCCATCCTTCTTCCACCCCTATGGTGAGTTGGGCAGGTGGAGTGGAAAGGGCCTAAGTATAGGTCACCCAGATATGCATATTTAAGATTGTAGTGCCAATAGACTGATCCTAAAATGATTCCTGGTTTTTCATGCTATTTTTATCCCAAAGTTTAAGTATGATTTGTATTAAGCCTAGTAAGCCTTAAAGATAAAACCACAGTAAGTCCAAAAAGAGACCCAGCCTGGAGTAGTGGTTTGAGGGTTGAACTACAACCCTGGAGTCCAGGTTTGATTCCCTGCTCAGCCATGGAAACCCACTGGCTGATCTTAGGCATTCCATATACTCTCAGGCCCCAGAAACCCCTGTGATAGGTTCAGCTTAGGGTCACCATAACTCAAAAATGACTTGAAGGCACACAACGACAACAACGACAACAACAACAACAAGCCTGAATTATAATTGACAGACACTGTAGGGGTGGCAAGTAAGTAGGCAATTATGATATCTTCTATTGTGCTTGTCTAAAACACCAGTGGGCAACTGGTGCTCTCCAGTTTTGGCCTACAGCTCCCAACAGCCCCAACCAGCATGGCCAAAGTCATATTCAAACATATACCCATGTTAGTGTCTATCAGTATAAGAAGACATCTTGTAGCACTTTTGTGACTTACTGAGAGAAAGAAGCCTGTAGCACAAGCTTTTATAGTCTCAGTCTGCATCTGATGATTATATCTGATGAAGCAGGCTGGATCTATGAAAGCTTTTGCTACAAACTTCTTTCTCTCAGTCTCCAAGGTGCTACAAGATCCTTCAGCACAGATATAGGTGAGTGAGGGATTATGGGAGCTGCAGTCCAAAAATATCTGGAGGACTCTGCTTTAGGACTTAAAGCCTGCCTTATGCTTTCCTAATTATGTATACACAGAAATCAGTGCTTCTGAATTGATGAGTTTTATTTTATTTCATGTCTACCCCACCTTTCCATTGACACACAACCCAAAGTGGCTTACAACAAATTTAAAACAAAATATAGCAAAAAAAATGATAATACAGAAGTTTAAAAAGAATGAAATACAGTTTTCCCACCAACATTCGCAGGTTTTACTCTCATGGATTTTATTATTCTCAGTGCCTGCTTGCCTCCCTCCCCCTGCTCTCCTGCCCGGACTGCCAGTGTGATCGCACTGGCAGCAGGCAAGAGACTGAAGAGGAGGGAAGATCTTCTCCCTATGCTCTTCTGCCCCTGCTGCCCACACATGCATGGGTGGCGAGAGTGAAGGAGAGAAAGATCTCCCTCCACACACTCTTCTCCCACCACTACCTGCAGAATTGTGAATGGGAGGACAGCAAGGGAGGGAGGAGGAGAAAGATCTCCCTCGCAGCTCTCCTGGCTGGCCACAGTTATTCAGTTTTTTGACTTTCATGAGGGTTCTGTGTCCCTAACCCCCATGAATGTGGAGGGCCTACTGTAAACTCTAGTCTTAAAACAGCCACCAACTTAAAGAAATCATCTAACATCAGAAACCAGTCTTATTATAGAAAGATGTGTTGCAGTTGCTAAAATATGGGAAACCGCAAGCGTTGACTGTTTTTAAGAGCCTATGTCCTCCCCCTAAAATACTGTTGCAATCAGGATTAGATGTTTTATTCTCAGTCTTAAAACTGAAGATTTATGAGAAGAGTAATCAATAAACTATTTAAACAATAATTCATATGGCTGATCACCTCATTGTAACAAAATACATATGGGAAACCACTGGAGTTTCAGGTGAACTATGGGGGTGAATAGAGGGAGACCAGCTGAGATACTTTATCTTCGTATGGCTTACAAAATCATACTGCAACCATTTTTCCCAACTGCAAAGAACATACAGAAAGAAGATCTTGCATGTTTCCCTTAAAAAACAACAACACTACTTCCAATGAACTAGAAATATACTTTAGAAATTATCATTGTTTTTAAAAGTGATTATGGGGGAATTGGCATAAGAGGTGCCAGACAGGAAGCACAAGGTAACAAAACATGCACAGAGTGCTTCCAGTCCGAGAGCTCCTACAACTCACGATTAAAATGCGCTAATGAGACAATTGAATACATTGTCATCTGGATCTCCCACAGAATTCTGTGCATGAGGCAATGCTAAGGCACAGTAAAAGAGTCATCTGGGAGGTGCTTCCCCTTTAGTCGCTCTTCCTCCAAACCATGTGCTCCAAAAGGAAAATTATGATCAAACCCCAATACCTGATTTTCTAGTGTAGATGACATGAAAGGGAACAGTGGTGAGATTAGAAACAAGTGAAGGGGTCTGATGGCTGGTACCTTTCCTGTCAGTGATGGAGTGATCTTCTGCTTCTCCAGTTGATCTTCTCCAGTTTCTAACCCACAATTTTAAAGGAGATCTCCATGGTGCTGACTTTAATGAGGAGGAAGCTGAAGGTTACAATGAGAAAGATGGGCCTCATACAACAGGCGGAAACACCAGAAGTGCAGAGGTCACCGCAAGTTGAGCTATAGTTAAGAGGAGGCTGTGGAGGAAACTGGCAGCAGCAACTACAGCCTAGCTGGAAACTCCAGGAGAAACAGGATGCCACACAGTTACAAAAGAATAAGGACTAGGAGGCCAATGTGTTTCTGAGCCTTACAGAAAGGCAATAGTAGTGTGAAGGAAAGCTCAAGGTCATTAAATACACTAGCCCAAATAAACAAATGTTTGTTGAAACTGCTCTGGCATCTTAGCCTATTTGAGATAAAAAGGAGGTGGGACAAAGGTGTGTGATATACAGCTACTTCTAAGCTAAAACCAAGGCTATTCCCAAGCAAAGTATTTCTTTATCATAATTTTGACCTATCTGGATCAACATTTGCATTGAAATTGCTCCTGTTCATGTTGAAAGATCGTATTCCTTTGTTTATATGTAGCCTCTTTTTTGGCTCTCACTATATAAGCATCATTTAGGATGCTAATTATACTTCTTTTCGTAAAGAGATAGTTGGAAATAAATGACATGGACACATTGATGGCATCAGTTTTCAGTGCATTTACTGGAACAGGGATAGGCAGCTGCAGTGGGAGAGAAAGAAATTATGATCAAAAGATTATTCAATACAGATCAATAATAGATCAAACAGTATTCTTTGTGTTACTATAGAGTCCACAGTATTGATCAGGGATGGGCAACTCAGCCCTCCAGGAGCTGTTGGACTGCAATTCCTAGCAACCGTCAGTATTAGCTATACTGGTCAGGGCAGATGGGAATTGTAGTCCAATGACATATAGAGAATCCTATGTTTCCCATCATTGGTACGGACTGTTACAGGTAAGGAATGTTTATGGTGGCATGGAAGAAATAATCTGATCCACAATGTACCATGTTGGTACATGATCAGCTCTCTATGTAATGACTGATTGGATTAAAGCAGATTATAATATCCACACATCAATCCATATAGTGTTAAAAGATATGTGAGGACTTCCAAGACAAACACGCAGGAGATGATATCTGGCTGTAAATTATACCACCATCGATGTACAATGAGGTATATATGAGCATATGACATATGGGAAATTTGGCAAGCCTAACATGCTTCTAGTAGTTTAGCATGCCCCAATCCTATCTTGTATGCCAGTGGTTCAGTTTTGCTTTTCTGTCTAAAACAGTTAATCCAGAGACAAGCAGCAGACTGGGGGAAGGATTAAAATAAGATGAGCATATAAGATTAGCATAACATCTTAAAAATTATTTCTATATTTAAATGTATTACTTATTTTGGATTTCAAATGGATTTAAAAGACAAGAAAACCAATTCCACAAAGAAGCTGCCTCAAAACTATCACAGCATCAGTAGCAGCTTCTACTGCCTTTGAAGAATAGGGTGTGAGTTTTTGAAATGATATGGATTTGTATTTTGACAGTGAACCTAGGCAGAGGATTAACTGCATGAAACAAAATTTTAACATTTATGAAGTTCCAAAACATTTCTCATATTTCAAGCATATTTCATTACAATACACAGCCTTTAAAAGAGAACTGTAACAATATACTATGTGCGTGGATTATTGGGGAATGGATTCATATTTCATCAGAGGAAACACTTCCCTTGATAATGGGGAATCATTTTACCGAATCCTTTTATTTGATTATCATTGACAAAATAGTTACTAGATGCAATTTCACTGAAATCAGTGGAGCTGTTCAAGAATGAACTGTTTAAGGACATGTTGTTGGTGCTACATGAAATGTGAGAGACTTTTCTGAGTAATGCATTGGCATGATCAAAGCAGAGCATAAAATGAAGATCATCAGATGAGCTGCACAAGCAGCCATTAAACACTGTGGAGAATTACCACAGAATGTAAGAATAGCAGAGTGAAACAATTATTGGCATGAATATTAGGATATGAGCATTTCTCCCCAACTGACATTAAAATGGTTCTTTTCAAATGGGTATTAGTTGGGCTTTACTTTTGCTGATCGGTCACTGGCATGGAGACTCTCCATGTAGTCATATAGCTGTTAATTTCAGAGCAAACACGACACCCTTCACTCAAGGAATGAAGGGCAATATTATTGGCATTGTTATTGTAGAGAAGGAAGTGTTTGCTTAGCTAAATTTTCCTGGATGTCTCTTTGTGGTCTTGAAACGAACTTTCAGTACAAGCACTCTCTTCTCCTTCGTGATTGCCAAGGCAACATTAGAGGTGGCAACTCTCTGCTAACATGTGGGATACTTTCAGCATGTTGATGGATGGAATGTGAAAATTTCCTTTACAGTTGCAGTAACAGAATTATTACTGTTATTACTGTTACCTGGAATAAAAATTGTTTCCTGGGAGACACTGAAGGATGATGTTCTATCTTTCTTCTTTCTTCCTAGAATTCCCAATGCATTTCACTTTCCCTTATTTTTCTCCCTTCCCTCTCCTTCACTCCAGTATTTCTGTAACTGAAATAAATTGTGTATCCACCACAGTTCTGATTCTGTTTTCATGCTGCTTTCTGCGTTCACAATGGAGATTTTAGAACAGATTGTAGACTGGGGCTAAATCCGATTATTATAAATGGAAAACACACATTTGATCATTTGAACTTACTAAGAGTTCACTTACTGGTTTCCATTGATTCAATGGGTCTAGATGGGACTAACAATTCTATTTAGGCTATGGATAGGTAAAGTGCAGCACTCTAGATATGGCTGAACTGCAGCTTCCAGTATTCCTTACAGTAGGCTATTCTGGATGATCAGAGCTGCAGTCCAATGATGTCTGGAGGGCTCTCCAATCTGTCAAGGTCATTTTGAAATGTGATCCTGTCCTCTGGGGTATTAGCAACCCCTCTCAATTTGGTGTCATCTGCAAATTTGATCAGCATCTCTCCTGGATGCTTTTCATCTGGGAGAGAAGTGACTAGTAGGGTGCCACAGGGCTGTCCTGGGCCCAGGATGCTATTCAACATCTTCATCAATGACTGGGATGAAGGAGTAGAGGGCATGCTGATCAAATTTGCAGATTACACCAAATTGGGAGGGGCTGCTAATACTCCAGAGGACAGGATCAAATTTCACAATGATCATGACAGATTGGAGAGCTGGGCCAAAGCTAACAAAATGAATTTCAACAGAGAGAAATGTAAGGTCCTACACTTCAGCGAAAACAATGGAATCCACAAATATAGGATGGAGGAACGCATGGCTAGATAGCAGTACATGTGAAAGGGATCTAGAAGTTTTGGTAGATCACAAGCTGAATGTGAGTCAGCAGTGTGATGCGGCAGCCAAGAAAGCCAACGCGATTCTTGGTTGTATTAATAGGAGTATGGTGTCTAGATCGAGGGAGGTAATGATATCACTTCTGCATTGGTTAGGCCTCATTTGGAATACTCTGTCCAGTTCTGGGCACCTCCATTCAAGAAGGATATTGACAAGCTGGAGTGTGTCCAGAGGAGGGTGACCAAAATGGTGAAGGGTCTGGAAGCCATGCCCTATGAGGAACAGCTTAGGGAGCTGGGTATGTTTAGTCTGCAGATGAGAAGGTTAAGAGAGGACGTGATAGCCATGTTTAAATATTTGAAGGGATGTCATGTTGAGGAGGGAACGGGCTTGTTTTCCGCTGCTCCAGAGACTAGGACAAGGAGCAATGGATTCAAGCTGCAGGAAAGGAGATTCCACCTGAACCTCAGGAAGAACTTCCTGATGGTCAGAGCTGCTGCCTCGGAGTGTGGTGAAGTCCTCTTTTTTGGAGGTTTTTAAGCAGAGGCTGGATGGCCATCTGTTGGGAATGCTATGATGTGTGTTCCTGCATAGCAGGAGGTTGGACTGGATGGCCCTGTGGTCTCTTCTAACTCTATGATTCTATGAGTCTATACTTTGCTGATCCTGGTTTGGGTTTTAGAAACCACCTTAAAACTGCAGTAGATTTAGATTGATATGGAGTTTCTTTCAACTGTAATATAAGAGGCTGAAATTATGTAAGAGACTGAAATAACAGAAATTTTAGAAGATGAAATCAACAATTTCATACTCCTTTAAAGTAAGAATCTTTTTAGGGAAGTATCTAGCCATTTGGAAATATGCTGGATGGAAGATTTAGGGCTCTTTACTGGACTGGTGTCCAGTACATTTTCTGTACTACCAAAAAACTGGATGTAAGCCCCCCAAAGAGGGGAGGATACAGATAAAGGAACGTAAATGGGAAAAGGAAACATGAATAAATAAAAATATGTGCCCCATGCTTTATAAGTTTAATTAACCCTCCTTCTTCTCATCCCTTTTTAAACCTCTTCACTATGACCTGCATTCCATCTCAAAATGATGGCATACCACCAAGATAGCCAGTAAGATCCATTTCACCTGACACAACTAAAGCACTTTGGTTTCCCTTGAACTGCTGTTATTTCATCCTATGGAATTTTGGGATTTGTTGTTTCATGAAGTATTTAGAACTCATGGCCAGAGAATTCTAGCTACTTTACCAAACTGCAGATCCTAGGATTCTGCAGGGTGCAGCCATGGCAGTGAAAGTGGTATCAAAGTGCTATAATTGTGCAGTGTGAAAGGGACTTAGATTCTAGTTGCATAGGAATGAGAAGACAAGATGCCAGTCATCCCACTCCACCCCATTTGTCTACTATATGTATTGTATTGTATATGTATTGTATATGCATTGTAAGGTACCTTAATCATGCTAGTGCTAATAATTCACATGAATTAGGTTACATTTGGAATAAAGAGGATATACACTTAAGCATGTATTCAAACCAGATTCAGATTTACATTCAAAAGAAGACTGAAGGAGAGATACCACATCTGATTTAAACTCATGAAAAATACAATGATGTCTCTGTCATACCTCCTCCTTCCCTCCCTCCTGCTCGTTCTCTTTCTCCCCTGCCCATGGGGCACACATTTAGTTGTGGGACTAGTTTAAGGAGGAAGAGGCTTTTGAATCAAATTCTCATCTGCAAATGCCAAAGATATAAAAGATTATATCTTTTCTCTCTTAGGAAGAATAACAGCTTGGATGGCATTTTCTTTAAAATGTGGCATCAACTGAAAATCCCTTCCTTGTTTGTAGACCATCTGTATAAACCAAAGAACGTATAGAGGGACCGCTACACTATTTAAATGAGGCCATAACAGGAAGGCTAAATGCCAGCAACTGTCTGGAAAGCCTGGGTCAAGTTTACCAGTTATTAAAATAGCTTTGGAACAGATCATCCTGAATAGATTGACCTAGCTAC
This sequence comes from Iguana delicatissima, assembly GCA_948472985.1. Lineage (NCBI taxonomy): Eukaryota > Metazoa > Chordata > Lepidosauria > Squamata > Iguanidae > Iguana > Iguana delicatissima. The sequence continues at coordinate 759,189 of CAOKZL010000734.1, forward strand.
TTTCAGTGGGGTGGGGTGGGGTGGGGTGAGGTGGTGGCAGCAATTGACATCTCGGTCAAACAAAATGCTAACAGTCCCCAAGGGAAGAGTAATTTTCAGCCTAGCATGTGGACTCAAACACGAGAAAAAAAATCTACATGGGAAATGGCCTGGATTTATTCAATTTACATTGCCTTGTTTCCTGTTATTCTTTTTCATATGTTTCGTCAATTACCAGTACACCTAGGGATTGGAGCTCAATCAAGCAGTCAAGAGAACGTGCAAGCTAGCATTGACACTATGTTTTTATTATGGTTGGTGTTCTTATATGCCATTCCTAGACCATGATCCAATCTGTAAATTTTAAGTCAGGAAACACCGCTTCTGGAGAAAAGATTTTCTCCACAGGAAAGCAGTCCTTTAGATAGCAAGATGCTTTCTACATGAGTTGATTTCCTGCTGGAAAAACAAATATCAGGGATGCGTCCATGTATGCTAATATCATGGGACTAAGGCTCTTCTGTTTATCAGCAGTTTTTGCATATACACATAAGCTGTGATTTAGCAGCTACAGCAAGGCCATAAGAAGGTCAGAAATTCATGCTTTTCTTTCAATTAAATCCTAAACTGTGAATAATTGTAATCAAAGTTGGCTTCAATGTCAGTGGGATGATGGTTCCATTTGGGGTTATATTCTGAATTTGGAAAGAACTATCCAAGGCACTGAACTTATTTTGGGAACAGAATTCTTTAACTTGAATTGCTCCTTTACAGTTCAGACTAAAATCTGGAATGGATTCACTGTCTCCATTAACACCAGAGTCAGCAGCTGCTGCTAATCTTCACTATGTTTTGTTGTAGCACAGCAGCTTCATAAGTGCAAATTGAAATTGGCTTGTTTCAAGAAACCATAGTTGAGATTTGTCAGTTTGTCTGAATATCATGAGAAATCCTGGTTCACATAAACAGAACCAAAAGATTCCAAACTTCTCCTTATATCCTTAACAGAGAAGGAGGAAGAGTGTGAGAGTCTGGGTTCCCCGTGGCACATTCTCGTAAGATATTTTAATCTACCAG